>CAIGQW010055454.1:2609536-2626318 GCA_903798125.1 Danio choprae | reverse complement strand
ACCCCAGATTAATAAAGGGACTAAGCCAAAATGAAAATGAATGAATGAATGAATATATATATGTACAACAGTTCTGTCTGGTTCTTGAATCTGATAGCCGTGTGATATTCTGCAAATAACAGCACTTGTTCAGCCTCTTCACCCTTCACCCTTGTGTATTACTCCGCCCACATACAGCAACAAGCAGAGGACAATCTACAGTTTGATTAATATTGCTGCTGTTGGACAACATAATGTACTTTTGAGAATTTTGTAGTTGAGAATGTAGTTGTTTATATTGCAACTATACAGTTTATTTATAAGGATAGTGCCTATTTTAAATATTTATAATTTCTGAGAGACATCAGCCATTTTAAATATTTTTAATTTCTGAGAGACATGGTCATTAGCCTGTCATTGAGCAGACCAAAGACGGTTGACGTTGTTCATCCACAAGATGGCGACAGAGACCACATAATAAGCACTTAAAGAAGAAAAACCCAGCGTAATTTTAAACTACAGCTGATCAAATAATTATAAAA
Organism: Danio choprae; assembly: GCA_903798125.1. Classification (NCBI taxonomy): domain Eukaryota; kingdom Metazoa; phylum Chordata; class Actinopteri; order Cypriniformes; family Danionidae; genus Danio; species Danio choprae. Next base: position 2,625,797 of record CAIGQW010055454.1, on the reverse strand, counting down.
CTCGTAAGTGACTTTCTAAGTTGATCTCTCTCTTTTGTATGTTGTAGTGCTGTATTTATAGCATATACTTGTAGTGTAATGAGTGTGAGATGGGACTCAGATATCAGGAATGTATGTATTTTGTGTTGGCCACTCTTTGTATAACCCTGAGTTACTTTTTGATTGGCCATCTGTTTGTTTCTAATGCATTTCCTGTTTTCGTTTCTGCAGACTAGTTCAGTAAAAAGAAAGAAAGAAGAAATGCCCGCATGTGTTTAGCGTTTTTCCTTATCGCAAACACAACAGTAATCTGGTAGTGATTGCGTTGCTTTGGCTTTTTCAGGGTTAATTATTGTGGTCTCCCAATTGCAGCAGAGAAATACTGGAAAATCTCGATAGACTGATGGCATTTCATGCCGTTCAGCCTTATAATCTTAAAATGTCAGCAAAATCATCTGTTTTGTCATCAGACATTATACAGGAGAATCATTCAAACACTAGCTCTAAAGTGACATTGGTGAAATAGCAACAGTTTCTGCTGTTCTGACGTCAGCTGCAGATGTGAATGAATGGCGGAAGAAAGTAGTTCCTCATACACAAGGGTTTTTAGACTCTCGTGTGTGATTTTCTTTTTTATATACATGATTATGCCGCTGAACTGTTGTATAAACACAATATCACACTCATAGCAGTGCAATATGGCTGTATATCGTCACTGGTAGGACACTAAGCCACACCTCCCACCAGTGCCAATTTACAGCCATATCGCACCGTTACTCGTGTGATAATGCTTATTCATATATATATATGATGATGATGATGAAGCCTTTATTTGTCACATACATTTTTACATGTAGTGAAATTGATATTGATATATATATATAAATGAAAAAGGTTCAATTAAAATGAATATACATACATAAATTATGTCGGATGATAATGTTTGGGAGATAACAGCTTTTAAAATCTAAAAAGCCTCTGCACGACTAGAGTATCAACAATGGACGAAAATGGTCTGTTTGGTGGTTGGCATATATTCAATGAGGAAAGGTGAGGTCAGTCATTACCAGACACCTGATGCTGGCTGTTTTCATAAAGCAACGCAAAAAAGCCAAACGCTCAAGATGGAGCACATCACCGCTTCGCTGAGGTGGGCTATGTCACAATCCACACATACACACACCTGGAACTCATTCATGGATGTTAAAGATCACATACATATAGGAACAGGAACACACACAGACATGGTTGCACAAGTAGATTAACGCATGCGCTTTGACGCTATGTAATTAGTATAAGAAAGCATTATGAGGGAATATGTTTGTACTAGATGACTACATCAGCTCTGTCAATCACGTTTGGGTTTGATCTTGGAAAACCAGAAACATTAATGCATCGAAAATCCTTCTGAAAAGAAAAACACTATAATGACGCAGTGCCCTTTTATGTATAACGGCAAAATGAACCTAATGGTGGAATAAACTAAAACAAATGTCTGCCTTTGGCTAAGTAAATGCTAAATGAAAAATAAAAATGTACATTCCCCTAAATAGGTTTATTAGTTCTTGGTAATGAACAATGTCGCAAATATGGCGTGCTTACATTAGAGCCAGCATTAATTGATGATTGCTTTGGTGTATTTGCTTCATGAGCCAAACAAAACCATGAATGTGTTATTTCAGGTTATTTCTGTTGGCAGAGACCGGCTTTTAAATGCAGAACAATGGCGTTCCAAAGAACTGTTCGACTTATAAATCAATCTGCCTATCAACATACTATTTCAAATAAATGGGTAAAAAAAATAAAACCCAGAAACAGAGTGGGTAAAATGTTTTATGGTGTATAGCTTGAACTTAGATGTAGATACATTGAAAACCAATCAGGGTACAATCATTTACTTTTTTAAAGTAAAGTTTCACAAACTAATTTTGAGAGGAGCACGTGATATGATTGATCGTGGCTGGTCTCTCATCTGTAATCATTAGTAAACCAATCGGATCATTCCAAACTCACTATAAATAGCCCATCTAGCCTTATTCCCTTATCTTTGTTTTCTCCCATCCCTCTTTTACCAGGAGGAGCTCTCGGTCTAGGGAACTACATGATCTCGTATCCCCTTATATGCTCATTGACCAGGTGGGAGCCCTGTGCTCAATTATCTTCAAGCTCAGGGTTCTCTTCCGGGACAGCATGCCAAACCTGTTAATAGCATCAAGCAGAATGTAAGTGTGATCTCTTGAAAATAATCTTGAACATCATGGAGGCTAATGTAAGCACAAGTAAGATGTGACTAGAATCTTCTGAGCTTCATGACATGGTGTGTTATCCTGCAGAAGATAAGATCGATGCACTGTGGTCTGAAATGGATGGGACATGGTCAATAGCAATAGGTTGGCTGTGGCATTTAAATGATGCTAAATTGAAGTTAAAGGCTCAAAGTAAACCAGAGAACCAGCAGTCTGAACTGTTGATGTAAAGCAGGATGGATCCATACTTGTTTTTGTCAAATTCTGGCCCTACATGAATGTCGCAGTAAAAAAAATCAAGGCTCTTCTGCTTTAAGATTTGATGTGTTGTGTGTTCAGAGATGCCAACACTGTGTAAACACTGGTTAGTTGATTTTTCTCTTGACTTTCTATTTACTACAATTGCACTGCCTTAATGTCTTACTGTCTTAATACACAGATCCAATATTTTGATATATCTGTTTTTACACTAATCTCCCACCTAGAATCCTTTGACTGGCTTTAACAACAATGAACACAGAGACTTGAATGCTGGATGGGCTTTTACTTATTTCAATTTTCCAAAGTCATCAAAAGACAGCAAATCATTCATCAAAGGAAGCAAAAGTGTTTTTTAAATGGTTAATTCACCCAAAAATGGAAAATTCTATTATTTCCCACATATTGTCCCAAACCAGTGAGAGCTTTGTTGATTTTCAGAACACAAATGAATATTCTCTGGAAGAAATCTGAGAGTTCTCTCATCCTCCATAGACGGCAACAGTCCTAAATCTCAAGAAATAACCAAAACACATCCTCAAAGCAGTCCTTGTCCTCAGTGGTTCAATTAGAATATTATGAAGCTAAAAAACAAACTTTTGTGCACAGATAAAACAAAAATAATGGCTTTATTTAACAGTTTCCTCTCCTCCGAATCAATATAGGGTGCAACTATTTAAGGAAAGTGAAATTTGCTTTATTTTCTCATAAAATGGGCATGTTGCTTTATCATGGTCTGTTTTAGCCAGCTTGCTCATGCTATGCCTTATACAGTCAGATTTCTGTTTGATCATGCAATTGTCCCTGGGTTGATGCCTTTCACTATATAATAATTAAACTTGACATCTCTTCCTGGCTCCACTGATCATCAATCCATTGCAGAACATAAATAGCATTTCGAAATATCTCTGATGTGGAATAAAAACATATTTCGTGCTGATTTTTGTATTTACAAGCATGCATCAAATTCTGATCTGTGGCATAATTTTTTTTTTTCTGCCAGTGTAAATGCCGCCTATCAGTTGAACTTGTTTGGTCATTCTCCTTCTACCTTTGACATCAACACTGATATACTGTCATTCTTGCTCCATTCACTGTAAATCCTAGAGATGGTTTTGCATGAAAACCTCAGAAGATCAGTAGTTTCTGAAATATTCAAAACAGCATGTTTGGCATCATCAGCATAGGCATGTTCAAAGTCACACACTTATTCAGATGCTTAGTTTGGAATTTAGGATATCGTCTTGACTATCTGCATGTTTTAATGTATTGCAATGTGATTGCTGGCATTTTGTATATCTGAACTTTTTACAACATTGAGGTACCACAAGCAGTTTATTTTAGTGCAGACAAAACAAGCCCAACTCATGTTGCATGTAAATAAATAATTGTTAAAAAAATCCACAATAAAAAGAATGGTTTATTGATTCAAAATTGTTCAGACTCATTTGCTTTCTTCACAGAATGCACTAATTCATATACAATTATGTATGAACTGTAAGACAATTTGCTGGATTTATTCATAAGTTATAGTAACTTAAAGGCATATAGTTTACCCAAAATTGAAAATTCTGTCATCATCTACTTACCCTTTACTTGATTCAAACATTTATCAGTTTCATTCGTCTGTTAAATACAATATCTTCTTTTTTTGTTTCTAAAAAGAAACCAATTCGAAAAGGTCTGGAATCACTTGAGGGTGAGTAATAGTGAGTAAAGTTTCATTTTTGGGTAAACTATCCCTTTAAGTAAATTGTTATTATTAATATAATATTAAACAGTTTGGGAAGTGTTACATATATATATATATATATATATATATATATATATATATATATATATAACACTTAAATAAATAATTCCAATGCTGGATCTATACTGTAAAAAAACAAACAAAAAAAAAACAAATATATTTATATTGGAAATTGTGAGTTTAATTAAACTGTAAATAAAATAAATGACAGTGGAAGATGTCATGATCCATGACATTAACTTTAAAATGTTGCGCTGTCAGAAAACAACATGGTGGTTTTGGAGCAATTACCTTGTTGCTGCGCACCATCAAACGCACCGTACCGCAGGCACTCACAGAACTGACCATAAAAGAGGAAGAAGTGAGTCAGAGGAAAGCCAATTTGTATAATCCTAATTGGGGATGCTGGTTTAGTGTTTCAAGACTGATGCCAGCCTGGGCAGCACACGACAGAGGCCTGTGTCTCCTGGCCCCGTCCCAGTCACTTCGCGCACAGATAGAAAACAGAAGCTGTGTTTTTGTTGGTCGCGATCCTGCCGCGCATAAGCAAGATGGATGTTATGGCTGTGCCTGTTTATTTGCGCAGTCTGAAAGCATAAGAAAGAGTTTCTGTATGCATGTGGACCTCTGATTTGGACCGTCTATACAATCGACTTCTAAACAAGATTAGAAATTATGAATGAGGAATGAACTGGAGAGAGAAATTATGCAGAATTGTGTTCCTTTGGAAAAGGAAGCTAGTCTTGATTAAGCAAACTACGTCAGGCCTTCTTGTTTATTCTCTTACATCATAGTTTAACTCAAAAACGGCCTGGCAATGCAAGCCATCAATCGCAAGCATTCTGTTTTGCATTTGCACTTTACTCTTGAGCTCCGTTTCAGGGCAGCGGAGTTGATGAATGCTTCATATTACAGTCTGACCATTTACAGCATAATAATGTTGAATTGAGAAGAGAAGGGAAATCTACTTCTCTTTATACAGAGCCAGTCCAAAACAGCCAATGTAGGACTGATGATCTGTGTCTTGGAGTGGTAAGTGTCCATTTTCATCTAAAAATAGTGCTGGGGTCCATTTCTCTGTTCTAAGCTTTCAAGAACTTTCACTCTATACTCAATAGTACACACTACTGAAGTCCAAGGGCAGATTCTGGAGCCAAAATGCTATCAAGGACAGTATGACTGAGAAAAATGCTAACGTTTTTATCGTTTTAACATCGTTTTTATCAATTATGACATGATAATTTCTCACTTTGAATTTGTTTAAGTTAGGAAACATTGATGATAGGCCATTGAATTATTAAAAATGAATGCACACCCAATGTTATAACGTGGTCCCAGTGCGAAGCAGAGTATTTGTTGCACCTCATGTGTGCATTAACTTCTAATAATTAAATGGCACAGAGTCTATTGTGATGCACAAAAAAATGACTTTTGCTGCTTGTTCAAATGCTCCACCAATCAGACAATCAAACAAGTTAATCATGTCCAGAAAAAGCCACCTCATTGCTTACAGACAAAAAACACATGAGCTTCACGTGCATTCGTATGTTAAAGGGCACAACAATGTGAAAAAGTTATTTTCATAAATATATCCAAAGCCCACTAGAACAGCTTTTTTTTATATTTGCTGACTTATGTATTGTATTATTCCAAATGTTACAAAGGATGTTTAAATCAGGAGAAAAAAGCTATTTAAACTAATTATGTGGACCTTTTTGCCATGCTAATGATATCAAAACCTCGATTTTTGGTTTGGTTTTCTAAAAAAACAAATAAACATTAAACAATGCTTTAATATGTATGAAATAAATTAACCTTAAAATGTATTTAGTATATGGGGCCTCACGGTGGCGCAGTGGGTAGCACGTTCGCCTCACAGCAAGAAGGTCGCTGGTTCGAGCCTCGGCTGGGTCAGTTGGCGTTTCTGTGTGGAGTTTGCATGTTCTCCCCGTGTTGGCGTGGGTTTCCTACGGGTGCTCCGGTTTCCCCCACAAGTCCAAAGACATGCACTATAAGGGAATTGGGTAAGCTAAATTGTCCGTAGTGTATGAGTGTGAATGAGTGTGTGTGGATGTTTCCCAGTGATGGGTTGCAGCTGGAAGGGCATCCGCTGCGTAAAACCCCAGATTAATAAAGGGACTAAGCCGAAAAGAAAATGAATGAATGAATGAATGTATTTAGTATGATAAAACAGAGCAGCTTCCTCCCCACAATAATATGACCGGAAGAACCAGAAACCTGGCATAATAAAAGCTCTGCTGCTTTCATGCCACATTGCACTCGTCTCTCATCAACAATTTCTTCTGCGGCCTTTTTTTTCGTTTAAATGACTTTTAGCCTTACTCTTTCCCATAGGAAGTGATGAAGACCACAACTCCGATGGTTCCACAGCATCATAAAACTACACCTTTATTTGTGGCAAATCCACGCAAGAAAAATGACATACTATGTCTTTAAAATCACATGTGAAATATGCAAAAAACATGTAAAATTCATGAAACGTATTTTTAAAGAAAATTTAATGTGTTTTAAGTGTAATCACATGGGTTTCACAACAAAATGAAAAAAAAAACAAACATATTACACGTGCTTTACATATGTTTCAATCCTAAGAGGCCACAAGGGAGGATTTTTGAGTGGCAGTGAAGTGACTGATGCTGGTAGGTCACATGATAATGACAACATAGCAGCTACAGTATGTCCAGATTACATTTGTACTGCAACCATTCAATCTATATAGACATACTTTTATTAGCGGACACAAAATGACCTATAGTGCTTACTCAAGCCATTATCTCTTTGTAAGCTTTCCATTGATTTGGTTCATGGCTTTTAACTTAATTGTAAATTTATTGAGAAATGAACAGGAAAAAAACACTAAATAAAGTGGGTGGGCACTTATACACTCTAAGTATGTAGTAAAAAAGTTTTATACAAATAAAACTGACTTGATCATTAAGCTCTACGGTGGTCTCAAGTAAAACCACAGCTCATTCTGTGGGTTAATGCAACAATAAAAAAAAGCCAAACACATATTTGTCTTCATCTGTTGTAACATTAGGGGATGATTCTGAATGCAGACACGCTGAAATGTGGATGACCCTGAGGAATGACAGTTAAAGGAAATGACTTGGAGATAAACGCTGACGCTGAAGGAGCTATAAACGTAAAACATGAAAAACATTTGGAAGAAGACATAAAGCACATATGCAACTGGTTTGGTGAGTGATGTTGTCTTTCGTTCTTTACAAGTCCATTGTGTATCTGCCTTCCACCAAGATCTTGTCATACCTCATCTGTCTCTCTTCGTCCGTGTCTAGATCAGGTCTAAATACTGAATTATGAAAAAAGATGCAGTGTGCGACTCCTCTTTGATGCTGGGTGTAGTGAAATTTGTTGTACATTAAGCCGGTGATAATCTGATTATGGACTGCGATCCATTAAGTCTACTGTTAAAATGCACCGTGCACTAGTTTTGAACTCGATACAGGGACGAAACTCGAGAGGCACTGTGAAACATTAAAGGCTCTTTGATGTAATATTTAACCCATCTGCAGCGGAGGGGAGAGCTACATAAAATGCGCTTGGGGCCGTGGAACCGGGCGACTTGAGAAATGGGATGTGTGATTCTCTCTTGTCCAGAACCGCGCAAAAGCATGAAACGGCAAATGCGCTGCGACCGTTAGCACGCCACACTTTTATCGGAGTAATGAAACTAAGCTCTTCTTGTCTCGCCAGGGAGTGGACATGCCCTAAAAAAAAAAAAAAAAAAAAAAAAAAGCATACTTTCACAGGAGAGAGAAGAGGAGGAGTCAAGCTGCTGTCATTTTTGCATCAGGTAATATGTTTTCTTTTCACTCTGCTTTCTAGAAATAGTCTGGTTGCTGTTGCTTAATTAAATTAAATCTTATTTTTCAAGAGTAAGCTATAAAACAAGACTATGTGATACATCACCATAATGTTTGTGTGTTTGTTCTTTAATCTGATTTTTAATTATTTGCCCGTATGTGCAAAATGACTCGTTGTAATGACTAAATGACAAATGTATTTTAATTGGTATATAATTTCATTGGTTTTCATTGGTCTAGCTTTTTGACACAAAGTTAGCATTTATGTAAATAAATGAATAATTTATAGCATACATTTAAATGTAAGGGAGAGATCACACACAAAATGAAAATTCTGTCATCATTTACTCATCCTGCTCTTGTTCTAAAACAGTTTGAGTCTCTTCTGTTGATCACAAAACTATATATTTTGAAGAATGTTGGAAAGCAGCAGCCATTTTTGTTCCGACTATGATTGTCAGTGGTAGCTGGCTTCCAGCATTCTTCAGAATATTTCGTTTTTTGTTCAACAGAACAAAGAAATTCATAAAAGTTTAGAACCACTTGAGGATGAGTAAATGGTGAGAAAATGTTTATTTTTGTGTGAACTAACCATTCAATTACCAAGCAACAGATGAAAGTTGAATGTGAATTACCTGCACCTCTCCATCTCTCTCAGTAAATATTAAAGCTTTGAGTATGTGGTGAAATATAATGTATTAATTCAGCATTGAAGTTATTTCATTATTATTTAAGAGAGAGTGATAAAGACAGATGCAAGTGTGAATTACCTGGCTGCATCTATGCGTCTTTCAAAAAAAAAAAAAATAAATAAATAAAAAAAAAAAAAAAATCAATCTGTTTATTAAAAAGTGAACAGTACCACCATGATTCTAAATATAGCAATTTATTACTGACGCTAATTTAATAGTAAAAGTTGAAGGAAAGTTACTGTTAAGTAACTGTAACGCTTGGCTGGTAGAGGATGACATGACGAGACTGAACACGGGATACATTAACAAAAACGGATTTATTGAATACACTTACGGGAACAAATACTGGATACGGGTAGACAGGACGACACAACCACACGGACCACAGGAAACAAACGAATCAAAATACCGGACAACGAAGGACACAGACTAAAGGGTATAAATGGATAAAGGGATGATTAAACTAATGACACACAAGGGATGAACACAGGTGGAACAAATGAACACTGACGGTGGCGGGAAAAGGACAAAGAAAGCACATGACAAAAACAAATGATGACACGGACCAACACTGACAGTAACTGTTTAGTTTCACCTTGTGTAAAAAGTTAAGTGGTTTAAGGCAATTGGTTTCCATGGAGTTTTCTAGTAAAATCAACTAGTTTGGGTTGAGTGTGGAAAAAATCTCCTTCATCGAAATATGTAGAATATTATTAGAGAGATAATAAGAGATAACTGAAACCTAAATCAAATTCAGTCACATCAGTGTGCTCTGGAACAAATGATAGATTAACGAGACTAAAGGTTGTCCATTAAAACATACCCAAAATAATTTATTGTTGACGTTTAACTATCATAGAGACATACATTAAAGTCACCTGTAGATTCCAGAAGAACTGTCTGAGGAAAGGAGGCTCTCTGCAGGCAACCCATGATGATCCAACAAAAGGATGATATGCATGCAAGGTAAAAAAACAAAACACTTTCATTGTCTTTCATAATATGCATTTATTTATAACTAATTACCCCATTAACTCCTATACGATTTGTTCAGCGATTCATTTTTCCAAATCCTTCCTTTGTGTGACACTAGGGGTGATTGTCCGATAGCCTAGTCTCTTGTGATTGGTCTGCTGTGTGCAGCGTGAATCAGAAAGGAAACATCCATCGCTGCTTATCAAGTATTAATTAATCAACACCGAGGCAACAGTTAAACTATTTAGATTTTTGATTAAACACATGAGCTCGTTAAAGATAAGTTCTGGTAGGCGTAGTTCAACCAATAAAATGAAAGCAAAAGTGAATGGGTTCATAAACCAGTGTGAGAACACATGATAGTGGCCAAGCAATGACAGACACCAATGGATTGCAGGCCACAGAAGTGTGTTGAAATTGCTAAAGGAATTGACACGCCTTGTGTTTTTCACCCAGTTTTAAATACGATATGTTAATTGCCCCATATAGCCAGTCAACCAGAGAGATACAAGCTGCACATAGTGAATACAACACACAATTGTACATATTTTGCACGCTATAGAGAACAAGGAGGCAAGCATTTTAATTCACACTTACAGATTGTGATCTGGAGAAAGAAAAGCTGGTCCAAATAAACTGTGTACTGACAAAGTCCCTGTCAAGATCTGAAAAGATAAGTCCCATAGATCAATAGCTTTTGGTCTCTCCTTTCTTTAATAACAAACTGCTGGTAAATCCCATATTGTATTGTAGCTGAATTACTGTAGCAGTCATCAGTAAAATGACAGGAACAGCACAAGGTTGGCTATTTTCTGGTATTGTTGTGTAGAAAAGCCCCCTGATTTTTACCACGTTTTCAGATTTTATCACATTCTCACCTGGTTATTTACTTGTTAATTTTATTTTTTGTCTTTTGTCTTACCTGCTTTCTGGAACCGTTCTTCGTCGGACTCGAACCCCATCATTGCGGTCAACTGTGGTCCGCCGACGTATGCAGTAAGCTACTGGACAAACTGGGGACAGTAGAAAAGCCGTCCATAGGGAGGTAAGCGGTCAGCTGGTAAGCGCGAAATGGAATGGCTTCATATTGGCCCGTACTGTTCATGTTTTCCCAGGTCTTTTAGATTTAAACATCATATGGATGTTTTCATTTGCTTATAGCTGTTACACACTGCATGGAAGGACATTTTCAAAAATCTATAACAGGGGCTCTTTAAAAACAAGTTGACTTAACATGAACATATGGGTTCAAGAAATGCATACAACTGATTAACAGTCTTAGAGCACACAGCAATTCTTTATTTTTTATATTGTCAAATTATTGTAAATAAGTCATTGTCAAAGTTATTTCTCATTTAAAGTGAACCGGAGGTGCTGTCCCAATCATGAAATTGTTGCTACTAACCCATTTAGCATTTTTCTTGTAAGTAAAACATTATCTTATTTAATAAGGCTAACACTAAATATGATTAAATACATGACCAGTGCATGAGCATTACTTGTGGTATGTCTGTACCACTGACTGCCTGCCTGATTTTTGTCAAAAGGCAGAGGTGATACAAAATTTGATGGAGGTGGCCACCTCACGCAAGAAACAAACAAAAAGTTAATGTTAAAAAAATTATTTTGCATTGATAAAATTGGTTTAATTATTTGTTTAGTAGCACACAAAAAACCTTAATGTACAAAATATGATGTTTTTGAGATTTAATAGACATAAAATTTGGACATTATAAAAGAAATAAATCTCTTCTATCATTCAAATGATGTTTATTTCCCAATTAAAGTTCATTTTTAATTTAAACTGTTTTTGTACACGTGATGTAAAAGTTCTTAACTTAATAAGCTTAAATGCATATTTTAAGCTAGATCTTTAAAATATTTCTCTTTTCTTTTTCTTGGATACTTTCATTTCTCACCATTTCATCACGTGATGAAAGATGACTTTCCTTGAAGTTCCCTTGAAGTGGAGCTAAAACAAACTTCCCTGTTTTTAACATTAGTGCCTAGATAAATTCGACTCATTTCATTTTCTGCTATGCAATGCATACTACATTTCGGACCGGATGATGTTATAAGTGACTGGGCTCAGTGGGACTTCTGCAAGGCATTGGTATTCAGGAATGTAATACAACAAAAGAGCTCTCATAATCATCGTAAAAAAGTAAACACAGGGTTCAGACTTACGCTGGCCTGGGATTGAAGTTTTTTACCTTCCTTTTGACTGAAAATCTGGTGGCATGGATCCACAGTGAGACAAAACACAAGCATGACATCACTCCAGCCTCAAAAATCCAAACAGTTCTCTTATTAGCATGCATTCCACACTAAACATTGTGAATAATAATGTTTTCTGTCTCCCACAGCAGGCAATTGGGCACAGACAACCGAAAAACAGTGGCCAAGTAAAACAACCGTAAGGAGAATGACGGTCAGAGCACCTCAATTAAATGGGTTTGCTCATATGCTGGACTTGCCAAAAGGACTCAAGCTATAATTTGAATAAAAAAAAGGTTTTTCGTTCATAGTGCTGGACAAAGCCACAAAACATGGGGAAAGTACAGAGAAAATGTTGTGGAGTCTGAATGGTGCCGGCTGGGTGAGGAATGCTTAAAAAGCTGTTGGAGTTTCTCTTGTTTGGGTTGGGTGGGTTTAAACAATGACGGTGTCTAATTAGACATGACATGACATTAAAACATTGACTATACAACATTTTAGTTCTTTTTTGATAATCACATTTTAGATTATGCAATTTTGAAGGGTTGGTTCACACAAAAATACCAATTTCATTACTAATTACTCAACCTCGTTTAGTTCTAAACCCCTGAGACTTTGTTCATTTTTAGAACACAGAATAAGATATTTTAGATGAAATCCAAGAGCTCTCTCATCCTCTATAGACAGCAATGGTCCTGAAAGTCTGGAAAAATATATAAAAAAACACCCTCAAAATACACATTTAGAAATAAAGGTAGAAAATCCGTCACTGGGGTGGTACATTTTTTTCAAAAGGTACACGTTTGTACCATACAGGTGGACAACTTTATGGTACACTTTTGTATTATTAAGGTTCACTTTTGTACCTTTAATATACTCTGAGGCACAGAGTATATTAAACATATTTGTATGTTTTAGGTATTAATATGTACCTTTAAGGACCCATTAGAAATACAAAAAACAATATATTTTAAAAGGTACCACCCCAGTGACAAATTTTGTATCTTTATTTCTGATAGTGTAGACCAAATCCTTTAAATGGTTCAATCTGTATATTATCAAGCTACGATAATACTTTTATGTGCGCACAAAACAAAAATAACAACTTTATTGTCAGCCTAGTGTCTGTATAAGGTGCACATTCACAAGAGTACTGTGCTCCTTATGTGTGTTGTGCTGTTGACGTGTCCCTCGGATGCACCCCTGCTTTGTTTCAAACTGAGAAAGTCATGCTTTTTTTAAAAATGAATTTTTGAGTGAACTATCCCTTTAACTGCTAAATTCTTGTCATCTTGTGGACAATGTCAGACTATGAATTACTTCCCAACCAATCATTTTTTGCCATCTTTATTGACATGCATGATGTCATCAAGAAGATGGAACTATATAGCGACTGACTTCCAAAATCAGGAGCATCATCAACAAACCTTGAAAATACAGAACAATTGCTGTCATAGCTCAACAAACCTTTTCCCTTTTGGATGATTTAACATCCTTTCCTTTTGCCACATTTGAAAACTGTGTGCAGAGGAGCTTCTGTGGTGGTATAGGTGAAAACAAAAATAAATATTCTAGTATTTCTGTCAGGACAGTGAGTCCACTGACAAACTAGATAAAACAATAATTTCTTGGGTCTCAATGTACTGTATATTGCTGTTTACAGAATACTGGACAAAGTACACAAATCAGGCACTATATAAATGATGTGCGACAGTAGGGTAAAAAAAGCATGAGCATTCATTTGTGTTATGTAAAGAGACAATTCACCCAGAACTGAAAGTATACTGTCATTACTCTCCCTTTACTTATTCCAAACTTGTATTACACCTTTTTTTCTGTTGAACACAGACAAAGCTGTTCAACAGAATATAGAAACTCAAAAAGGTTTGGAACCATTTGAGCGTGAGTAAATAATGAATAAAGTGGTAAAACACAAATTTGGACATTCAAGCAATTCGAACAGCGGGCTGAACCAACTGTGTGTGGAACCGGCTCTAAACCTCTATTTACACTTATGCATGAACAACAACAACAAAAAAAGGCTAATTGAAGTTTTTTTTTTACTTTAGCGACAGTTGGTAGTGTGTATTATCACAGATACAATCTGAGAAAAGCACTAAAGCATCGCAAGAGCAAGCTTTCACATTTTTTTTTTACATTTTGTACTAAGAGCGATAGAACATGAAAAGTCAATCATTTCTAGGTCGATATAGCTAAGAACTAAGCTCATTCTGGCATAATAATCAAGTAACTTTGCTGCTGTACCATTGCTGCAGTAGGCACAACTAGGTAACTAGATGACAGCGCTGTGTAATATTATTGTGCCTACTGCAGGCAGTGTTTGACTGTTCTTTTGAGAGAGGTCTGGATGCAGACCTGGTGCAGATGCAATCTGAGCTGCATGAAATGCTTTTGAATGGGCTCACCTAACCCCACCCCTAACCCTATCCCTCACAGTGGCGTCACTAGCTCCATTGAGTGTATTGTGTCTGACATTGCATCATAAAGGCTGCCTCCAGATACTATTGATTCTTTTACACGACAATGTCATTTTTAGGGCTGAAAAGGCATACATTTTAAAATGGGTTTCAAAGTGAACATTTAGAAAATTCTGCTATTGTCATGTCTGTGTAAACACTTGAAAACGAAAGTCTTTGAAAACAGCGACATCATGTACATGCATAGAATGTGTTTAGATGAGTGTAGATTAGCCACAATTACAAATAAACATACACAACATTCATTCATTCATTAATTTTCATTTCGGCTTAGTCCCTTTATTAATCTGGGGTCGCCACAGCGGAATGAACCGCCAACTTATCCAGCATATGTTTTACGCAGCGGATGCCCTTCCAGCTGCAACCCATCTCTGGGAAACATCCATACACACCCATTCACACTCATACACTAGGGACAATTTAGCTTACCCAATTCACCTATACCGCATGTCTTTGGACTTGTGGGGGAAACCGGAGCACCCAGAGGAAACCCACGCCAACACGGGGAGAACATGCAAACTCCACACAGAAACGCCAACTGACCCAGCCGAGACTCGAACCAGCGACCTTCTTGCTGTGAGGCGAACGTGCTATCCACTGCGCCACCGTGAGGCCCCCACATACACAACAATAGCAGAGTAATTGTAGTGCTGCTACTCAAGTGTTCCCTTAAGCTTCATCAGCAAAGTGTGGATTTACTTTACACTTTACAAACATGACAAATTATACAGATCAAACCCTATTGAAGGCAAGCATGAAATGATTAACCCAAAAAAGCATAATGGCTAATACTAAAGCTAAAGCTGCTTCTATGGTCGTATGCAGAGAAGGAGACCAAAAGCTGCTATGTGATTGGCCTAGACATGCTTCACATGACCACGTTTTCGCGCAACTGTGGATTTTGAAAATGGTGTCGTGTAGATGCTTGCAATGCATACTGAAATGTAAGGAGAAAACATTTTAGCTACATCATTGTGTATAAATGAAGCCTAAGATAATTCTCTTCACAGATAAAAGATGAGACTGTGTATAGTGTTTTTTCAGGGAACCAAACCTTTCTCTTCTCTGGCTTCTTAACATTGATGTTAAACCTGAAGTTTACTGCACAGTGATGGAGAGCTTGTTATTCATAGCACTCAGGGGTATTCAACTGCTTCTCTCTAAGGCCCCAGCAGTAACAAATTAGCTTGCCGTGTGACATCCACAGCACAACTGAGCTATGACTGATGGTGATTATTTATCATTTATGGACCCGCTGAAGGAACAACATCACTAATACCACCCCTGGGTCCACTCTGGGCTTGATGAAGACCCAGCTCCCCGATATTAGAGACTAAGACCTCAGGGCCCACGCAGTAACTGGACCCTTTCCTGCCTGTTTGGTCATTAATGACAGTCCCACAGCACCTGTATTCTGCACTGCACTCCTGTGGGCCTGCTGGTTATTTATGTGGCTTACAGGACCCTGTCGCATTACTTCAGCCCTGTGGGTGAATTGAGGCCAAAGGTAAAGGTCTGACTTTTTTTTTTTGCTGACCGAGGACCAGTCAAACTTAATCTTGGCCAGCCAAAGAGCAAAAGTAAAACTGGTCACAGGTCAGTGACACCTTTTTGACACTGGAGAATAAAAAAAGTGAACGTTTGTTATGCATTAAACTATATAGTGTTGTCTATTTGCAAGTTTCTTTTCATATTGCATATAATTTCATAGCAGCTTTACAGAAAAAAAACAGTTCTACTATATTGCAAAAAATGCACAGGCACATGCAAGATGAATATGATTAAGGTGATGATC
>CAIGQW010055454.1:2577614-2604536 GCA_903798125.1 Danio choprae | reverse complement strand
TATATATGGGTGTGTATGTGTGCATACACACACACAAAATATAAGCTGAATCAACATGGGCTTATTCAGAACATCTGTGTAACATTTGGCGCTTGTAGAAACATATCCAGATGCCACTGTAATTACTCTCACTTGTACGTTAATGCTTGTACTTTTCAAGGCACTAAAAACTTTGCCATAATGTTGACCAAACACAAATTTAAGTGTTCAGTTTCTTTCGTTGCTCAATGACGTCACTAACAAGCATCAAACAGCCTCTTGCATTTGCTAGCTGAGCAAAATAAATGCTGTGTTGGCGAATTTACACATTGAGTCTCATTCAAAGTAAATGAAATGTAAGGAAAATACACTCTTCAGAAAACACACTCTTCACTGTTTTGACCAAACCAATGGTATTGGTATAATTACTCTCATAAAAAAAAAAGACCCTGAAAAAAGTAATGGCTGTATAACGAGGTCCCAGTGAAAAGGAGATTGACGTAGCGCTTGGTTTGATATGGCTGTCTGATTTTGCAGGTCTTCACCAGAACCAGAACTTCCCCATCTGTGCAACACCTAGTGAACCCAGACGGAAGCTATCGAGGTGGAAAATACAGGAGAGGACCTGACAAGATAAAGATATCAGGAGCAGACAAGGGCAAAGTAACATATTGATGGAGCGGGCCTCAGTTGGCTGACACCAGATACTTTCTATTTAAAAACAGTGGTTTCGCTTGCTCATGGATTTGCTGCTGCCTCTGTCATTCTCTTTCTCTTTCCGTCGAGGTCTGGAGCTTCATTCCCCCTTTCTGTGTAAAGCTGCGACCCCCTTTTACAGTGTGTCAAACAGACAAATACTGTCACCCCTATAACCACTTTTGTGGCCTCCTTCAGGTCTCTTTCCCAGCTTTGTGAATAAGCTCTCTGGCTAATGGAAATTCAGTCTGCACCAGATTATAAAAGGACAATAGAATATTTGTTTGTCCAATTCACTTTTAAGCACCAAGATTCAGTGGAGCATAAGATACGCAGAACTCAAGATAACTCCCCCTGGCTGTGTGCCATGCTTTGCTGCAAGTAGTCTGTGTTCTTTTTTAAACTGATGCTTACTGACCAGCTGAGCAAGAACTTACATGCAGAAGGTACAGTCATATTAATGAAACTTCTGTGAAATATCATTTAAAGGATTAGTTCACCCAAAAATGAAAAGTCTGTTTTAAATTACTCATGTGGTTGCAATACCCTGAGACCTTTGTTTATCTTCAGAACACACATTAAGATATTTTAGATGAAATCTGAGAGCTCCCTCATCCTCCATATACAACAATGGTTCCGAGACATTCAAAGTCCTAAAAAGGAACCAAAAACATTGTCAAATCCTTCCATGTGACTTCAGTGGTTTAACTGTAATCATACGAGCTCCAATGACAAATTGGGGTGCATGTTTACTACTGACATTACAGAGCTTACTGTATGTGTTGCGCTGCTGAATCTAATGGTAAAACATTTTTGGTGAACAAATGTGTTATTGGATCATGGTATGATTACAGTTGAACCACTGAAGTCACATGGAATATTTTGACAATGTTTTTTCAGTTTCTTTTCTGGACTTTGAACATCTCGAGACTGTTGCTGTCTATGAAGGCCCAGAAAGCTCTTGAATTTAATCCAAAATACCTTAATTTGTGTTCTGCAGATAAAGGATATGGGAAGGATGATGGAAGGATATGAGGGTGAGTAATTAATAACATCATTTTCATTTTGAGTGTATTAATTCTTTAAAATGTCCAATGTCTATTATCAATAATGTAGCGATGTCTGAATCATTACTTGTGTCATTTAATTGGAATTCACAAATTCAGTCCATTGACCTCATGGAATAATATACAATGCCTGACGTATGCCCACTTCAGTATCTTACCAAAAGTCATTTCCAGTACTTTTTCGTACTCTTATGAGTACTGTGAATTTGGACATACCTTTTTTTAGCCTTATAGTAGGAACAGGATTTCCTATGTAGCCCTTCTACAGTTCTTCTAATGTTACACCAACACAAAAGTTGCTTTTCCACCGCCTACTGGACGTGGAGTGTAAAATGTAAGACACAACTCAGAAAAGCAAACGTGTCTTTCTAGAATTCTTAGGTTCTTGGAATTGGTTGGAAAAGTTCACATATCTTTTCATCAATATTTTACACCAATTGTTTGAATGGGCTGCTACATAACACAGAAAAAGCTAACTAAATATTTTACCAAAATATTTCCTCAACAGGTTTCCTCTATCTCAGTCCTAATAAAAGCACCGAAACACCATGGTTGGAGCATCTTCTAATGTGTGTTAGTTATCTAACACTGAAACCGATGTGAACTCCACAGAACAAGTTATTGATGTAAACCACTGATCATGCATGGACAGTGCCTCTCATCTGTCACTCAATTTTGAGGCTCCACCTCTGAATGTCTGCGACTGGCTCCCCTGTCAGGGCAGCATGGACCTGATGGATGTTGGGGTCAGTGGTTCAGCTGTGGGGTTCAAGCCTGCAGGCTCGCAGCCTCTCCCTCTCCATTGCCAGATCAAAACAAGAGGCAGTAACCCAAGCGCAGCACTCAGCTGAGAAAACTCATAACTCTGGCCCCCTCGGCCCCTCCTGCCCTCACCTCACCAACACCCAGCGTTAACACTTTCATTCCTCACCCCGTCCTCAAACAGCACCAATTCACAGGCCCACATAAATCATAACGTAAAAGCTTACCACGAGACAGCACATCAACCTCTTGTAGAAACTCCATTATTAGGGTCATCACTGTCTGCTGTTGTTGAATAATGGGTCTCGCGATACCTCCTGGCTGTTTATTTAGACTAAGCACTGGTTGATTTTTAACCCAGTAGGGGGATTATAGTTATGCTCACTTCAGGGGAAACCTGACCAGTTAGATACAAGTAAATTAAAGGAATAATTGACCAAAAGTAAAAATCTGTCATTATTTGCTAATATTCATGTCTTTCTAAACTCATATGACTTTCTTATGCAGAGCACAACAGAAGTAGTTAAAGCTTTATTTTGATGGTATATAAATTATATAAAATGTCTAAAGAAGGCAATACAAATAAATTGTAAACTAAGATAATTGAATGAATTCCCCTACATCCTCTACAATACAAAACATGGCAATACATTTAGACTCACTTAATCCGTAAAACCATAACTTAAGTGTTTAGAGATCAAAGCTGGAGTTCTCTATTCTTCTTCCTGTTCATTTTTTTTGATATTCATTTATTTAATAACTTTTCATAACAACAATATAACAAGAGAGAAAATATTAAAGGGCACCTATGACGCAAAATCAACTATTGGAAGCTAGGTATAGTTTGTCCACACTCATATAAAGGGATATAAACGCAACAAGTGACATAAACGCAACAAGTCTTATTTTTTTAAATTTCCTGACATTAAAATAGGGTCCGAATCCCAGTGATTTTGAGGAAAAAGAGGAAAAAAAGAGTGTGCTTCTACTACAGGTGGTTTGTCAAGCCCACTCACCTGTTTGAAGCGCATTCAGAATTACACAGAAATATGGAGTGCTTATAAGAAAGTGTCTGGTACCTATATGTAGGGAGTGTTATTGTTGAATATTTAAATAAGCATTGATTAAACAGATGTACTGTATCTTTATATGTTTCCTAAAAATGCCTAGAAAGTCATTTGTTTGCATAGAATTAGTCAACTCATTCCACCAGGATGGAACATTAAAGGTGAATTTTCTTGCGACTGATATTGTGCCTTTTTGTATAGAACCACAAAGCAACATTTGGTAGCAGAGAGTAGGGTCCTGCTGGGCACAGAAGCCTGAAGTAGTGGACTCAAGCCAGCAGTTGTTTGGAAGGTGAATGACAGCGCCTTGAATTTGATGTGACCGGTGACTGGCAGCCAGTGTAGAATGATGAAAAAGGTGTGAGATGCGTTCTTTTGGTTTGTTAAAGACCACTCTTGCTTCTGCATTCTCACTTCAAGCTGCAGAGGCTTGATGGTGTTGGTTGGGAAACCAGCCAAAAGAGCGATGCAATAGTCCAGCTTGGACAAGTAGTTGAGTAACATAAAAAAGTATGATCAGCAAAACTTAAAATGTGTTGAATGGAAACAAAGTGTTGACTAAGTTTACATGGACATCAGTAATCAAATTATTTACCTTAATCTAAATAAGGCAATAATATGATTAAAAATTTATATAAGTTGCTTTTAGAATGTTCCTTTCATGTTCCTGTTTTACATGTTATAATACATAGATTGATTAATGTCATTAAATCACAATGCTATCCTCCGGAGTTTCATGTGAATTTTGTTTTCAATATTTAGACTTCAACTACAGTTAAGCAGTTTCACTTTCATCCTGGAACATTTCATCCATGCCCCGCACAAACTCTGAGGTAGCTTTTTTCTGCGCTCAAGTAAGGACTGGAAGATAATTGTTTTTGAAAGAAAACTTCCGCGTTTTCTGGACAGCATTTGTAAAATTGTATTCGGTAATAGTGGGTGTAATGATATCCCAGGAGTTCACTATGCATGCATTTGAGCCCTTGGAGATGCAGGAGGCTGTGGTCCTGTAGTGACTGTAGGTGCAGAGAATAACGTATCAAACAGCCGTGTGTATATATTATCCGGTCACAATATGCATAGAAAAATCCTACATTACAGTAATAGTTTGATTAAGGTGTTTGCGTGTCTGTACTGCACTTTAATAATGTGACTAAAATAGAAATACTCCACGTCTTTTAGTCGGATTAAGGTAATAAAAAATCTCTGTTTACATGGTAGACTCTAAATCAGATTATTGTCTTAATTGTATTCAAATTGGAGTATTGGTGTCCATGTAAACATAGACTGTCAATTGAGGTTGAAACTAATAAGTTATCAGCGTTAAAAATATTCAGTCGACATGGACAGTTTTGAGAATAGTTGAGATTGCAAATTTGAGCCATATGCTTAATATTGAAACAAAGTGTTATTGCAGCTGTCAGAATACAGACTTGTCAGATATATATCACTAATGACCCAAATATGTAATGTACCTTTTACTGGGTTGACATAATCCATATATATAGAAAGAAAGAAAGAAATAATCTCAATAGAGATTGATTAGGCTTGTTGGAAAAAAATACCATTGCCATTGCTTGTGTATTTGAAACACTCATCACAGCAGAAATGATCCAACAATGATCCAACAATCAAATCTATTACTATTGGACAAAATGTAGTCCTGCCCTACAATTTATCTTGTTTGGTAAAAAAAACAAGGATTATTGCAACTTCTGTTCACTTTCCGACTTAAGAGTTTTTCACCAAAATGATCAACAAGCCTAGCTTTTTCTTGACACTTTTGGATCCTTTATGAAGCATAGTGCAACTGGAAATGTATTGATTTCACCCAAACTTTTGTGGTCAGATCTGAGACATATTACATCAGCAGTGTTTTGACTGACCCTAGAATGGATCTCTGATTGAGATACTCTTTCCAATCCTATTCCCATTGCTTATCATCTCTCTCCAAAACTACTGTCCAGCATAGGACAATCTGAGCCTGATTGGTGTACACTAAAGCTTAGTTGGAGAGGAGGAGGCATAGAATTGAGGCTAATGCTAAGAATCATAGAGAGCGTTTGACACCTTGTAGAAGTTTTCCGACCACTATAATTATGAGTATTACTGTCACGCCTGACCATGCCCAGAGACAAGGTGGAAATGGCAGCAATCAGGCCCCATTTTCCTCAAAGCACAGAGCTGAGGGCTGGATACATCCCAGAGACACTCTTCTCCATGAGGACTGAAAGCACACACTGTATCTACACTCTGGCAGATGGAGACAAGGCAGCCGGGCCCACAGCGATGCTGCCAAAATTGTGCCGGGATTGCCTAACAATTAAGATATCAAAAGAGATCACTCTAGCTTACTGACAGCTGTTTCAATTGTTTGCACCTGTTTCTCTTGTGTTACACGTGTCTGGGGTGGATTATGTTGACTCGTGCTGGCCACATTTCACCTTTCCACAAGTGATTTACCCTCAAACCATCTTCTCAACCCTGCCCAATGATGGGAATCTGCAGGAGAATGTGCGACAGCTAACTGCGGCATTAGTCTATTCTTCACACTGACAATTGTCATTCCATGGGAGTGTGACAACATTTACGTTAGTTGCCTTTAAATAGGTGCTCTGTTCTGTTGGAAAGACCTGCTCCTGTTGTCACAGTTGAGAAGCTGTATCATTTGCAGTGTTGCCCACAGGAAATGTTTTTGGGCTCAAGATCTTTTTGGTTAGCTGGACTGACCGTTGGCCTGAGGAGCCAATTCACACCCTTTTCGACAGCCTGTTTCCTCTTTCCCTCACAGAAATTCCACTGGAGTTCATGCATCTTAATGGAAAAAGAGAGAGCTATATATGTAAAGAGAATAGGAGAGGGGGTTGTCGAATCCCAGGGGTCTTTTTTTACATTTGTGATTGACTTTTCAGCACACTTGCAGAAGATCTTGATAAGCCTGTGAAAGCTGAACTCTCAGACAAGGCTGGAGAGATAAAAAGACTCATTGTCCTACTGGCTGCCGGTGCCCAATCCCACTGGAAGCCAGTCTAGTTCCTGGGTTGACGGGGAAGAAACAAAGTAGAGCTAATAGACCAATCCAAAGCCCTGCACAACAAACCTGTTATTCTCTCTTTTTCCTTCTCACTGAGGAAACACACAGGTCCAAAGACACCCAGCCAGGTCTGCTGAGTTACTGAGCACAAGCAACTGTTCGATTATCCTCCAACATTCCTTTGTTGACAAGTACAAAGCAGTCAGAACTCATTTAAGACGATTTGGCTCTTAGTCAGAGAGCGGATGGGTGAGTCACAATCTCTGCCTACTTCCGTATTATATGGTAAGTGGTTAACAGTATGTGAGCTGAGTAGTGTCCAAATTCATAGTATTCATAAAACAGTAGGCAAAAAGTCCACAGGTGACCTACAACTTTCAACGAGATTCTGAAGTGCTCATCTGATGGACTTTTATTGTCTCATGAAGCCATGGGAGATGATCTGTGAATGGCAGTGAAGTAACGCAACTGACGCTGTAGGTCACGTGACAGATTGGGAGGATGTAGTGCCTCATTGAACATATCACATTGAACATTTGTTATAGCAATTGTGTAGTGAATTTTAAATCAAATCTAATACCTACAGTATAGCATGCCAGAAGTATAGTATGCAATTTTGTGGCAAAAAAGAGAAATATTGAAATAAACAAGTTTATGGTTTTATATGCATTTTATTTCAATTCAGTTAATGTGTTAAATCTGGTTTCAGTCGTTTCAAAAAGAAAATGAAAAATATTTTAGATTCTACTTATAAACTTCTAATCCTACAAGCAAAGTTTAACCAAATTCTTGTCATATATGCTTATTTAAGTCACTTGATGAATGAACAGCCTTAAGATATTTTGTGAACTGTCAGTTAAGTGTCATATAAACTGTCAAACCATTCACTCAAATGGAAAATCATTCCTACAACCTGGATTTTTAAGGAGTACGTTAAAGGTCTGCTAATGAAAGAAAGACAGGCTGGCTTGTGTGTGTGTGGTTAATGGACAGGTGGTGAGCATCTTTGCCTTTTGTCTACGAGTATCTGTCAATGGGGGACAGCAGCTCCAGCTGGCCAGAGGATGTGATCACCTGGCTGTTAGTTGCTGACCCCAGATCAGCCCTGCCAGCTGACTCATGGGACTGTGGTAAACGGTTGCCTCCTGTCGGTGTGTACAGGGTAAAGAGAGCGGGTTGTTGAGACATGAGGGAGTGAGAGAGTCCAATTCTATGAGTTTTGAAAGAAGGCCAAGAGTCAGAAGGGCAGTTTCCTGAGACCAAGAGCTTCCTGTGGGCATACCTGAGATGAACTCCAAACCCAGTCAAAAAAAACAAATGCAGAAAGAAAGAACACAAAGACGTTGGCTGTGTCAGTGAAAGGGTTGGTGAGGAGGAAGGTGATTGTTCTTAATGCCTGGCTCACTTTCTTATGTTGGATCAGATGCTATTTGACCCATTGTTAATGAATCCGCTGCTTAGCCCATAAGATGAACTAGACACTCATTCATTCATTCATTTTCTTTTCGGCTTAGTCCCTTTATTAATCTAGGGTTGCCACAGCGGAATGAACCGCCAACTTATCCAGCATATGTTTTATGCAGCGGACGCCCTTCCAGCCGCAACCCATCACTGGGAAACATCCATACACACTCATACACTACGGACAATTTAGCTTACCCAATTCACCTATACTGCATGTCTTTGGACTTGTGGGGAAATCCGGAGCACCCAGAGGAAACCCACGCCAACACGGGGAGAACATGCAAACTCCACACAGAAATGCCAACTGACCCAGCCGAGGCTTGAACTAGCGACCTTCTTGCTGTGAGGCGATTGTGCTATCCACTGCACCATCGTGTCGCTCTGAACTAGACACTGTATAGGCATTTCCTTAGTGGCCCAGATTAAGAGTGTCCTATGGAAATTCTGATGTTAATCTTAGGCTGAAATCTGTTTGCATATTTGCAAAGTCCTTGTTGCCCAGACATATTCCTTGTGGAAATTTGGACAGGGAAGCAGATGTAAACAGTGTGTGTATAGAATAGTATAAAATAGAGGACTGTTGAAAGATTTAGGGTATTTACACATAGAAAGTAAATTATTTAAGAAGTAAATATAATTTAGTATATAATGCAATATAGGGCCTCACAGTGGCGCAGTGGGTAGCACATTCGCCTCACAGCAAGAAGGTCGCTGGTTCGAGCCTCGGGTGGGTCAGTTGGCGTTTCTGTGTGGAGTTTGCATGTTCTCCCCGTGTTGGCGTGGGTTTCCTCCGGGTGCTCCGGTTTCCCCCACAAGTCCAAAGACATGCGGTACAGGTGAATTGGGTAGACTAAATTGTCCGTAGTGTATGAGTGTGAATGGGTGTGTATGGATGTTTCCCAGAGATGGGTTGCAGCTGGAAGGGCATCCGCTGCGTAAAACATATGCTGGATAAGTTGGCGGTTCATTCCGCTGTGGCGACCCCAGATTAATAAAGGGACTAAGCCGAAATGAAAATGAATGAATGAATGAATGAAAATGAATGAATGAATAATGCAATATATGTACTGTACAGTCCAACTCAAACGTGGATTTTTGTTTAGAGCTTCTTCACATTTTAGACAAGTCAAGTTGCAATACCAAACATGCCCACATGGAGATGCCAAAAATAACCCCTGAACCAATTACCATGACTGCATGTACCTTCAGTACACAGATTGATTCAGAACTACATGCATGACAAAACATTATCTTAAATGTGTATGGAAACAATTCAACAAATGCGATGTGTCTGCATTAAAGGTTCATGAACCGGGAAATTCTTCACAACTCCTCTCAACACTATTGCACTATAAAACATCAGGTTTCAGAACTTTCTTGTTAGTCTAAAAATGCTTGTTTATTGAAGCTAATTTGAAAAACAAAGAGTGGAACGATAACATTTATTATGAAATAGTGTGCCCATTGATTTGTGATTCCTGCTTGTAGGTAAAATATGAGAGGTCTACATAGAAACCAAATGATAAGAGGGCTCAGAAGACAAGATGCTGTGCAATCTGAAGTTATAAAAAAGTATTTGCAACGCCTTCCTTCCTAAAATTTATAAAGAGTTGAGAAACTTTATTAATGAAGTTCCAGATTGTGTCAGAACGTGATCCTTTTATTTTATAAAATAATTCATATATTGAAGTAAGTGCATAAAAAAACTAATACATGTTTAAAGCATACAGACAAGATATTCTTTTATTCAGCAGTTGAAGTTTTTTGAGAGGTAAAATTGGTGTTTAATAGTAGCCAAAAATCTTTTTTTTTCAATCAAAGGACATTTTATGTAAAAACTAGGAATGAGAATTTAATTTCAGTGTATACACATCTTCACACCAACTGCACACTTTCATGTTTATTTAGCTAATTTGGTTATAATATTATTCTCATTATATGTATAAAATGATATGTTTATAGAGGCATACAATGTGTCTTCTCTGTGAACTGGCCATTTTATTTTAATGGCGGCATCAACTTTAGCACCAAACCACATGTCAGCCATTTTCAGGACTCTTTCCATTGTGCCATATGTCATCTCTGTCTGGTGCTTAGGAATTAATGCTATTAATGGCACGTAGGCCTCCTCAGAAGCCTTCTACTGGATAATTGATCACATAATGACACATGAAGTGGTTCAGGTTTTAGGCTTGGATGGCGTCACTTGGCCATATCCAAATGGGGAGCTTTCCTGAACCAGAACTTGCCTCTAGAACTTCTTAAATAATTGAGTTGAAACTGTCACCTTTATAATTATCGTGGAGAGGCTTGTGCTTAATGTATGCCTTTGGAGACTCTGGTTGTGTGACTTGACATTTGCCGACCAGAAAAGTAAACTGTAACCAGGTCTATTTTTGTTTGGTTTAAAAATGCCAGCTAGTATTCAAAGCTTTAACCTTAGCTCAATTCCTAATGGTAATGAACATTTAAAACTGATGTTTTATAAATGGAGTGGTACTGGTAGGTCTTCACAAGAAACGTGGCCCATCACATTCGAGGAGCAGCAGGTGGTGGATCATTGCCTTTTTTTTTACAGCTGCTGGAATAAATAGCAGATTTTAAAGCAGAACTAATGATCTTTAATTTGTAATTTTATGCTAAAAGTACAATTTCCTTAAATGAAATTTGTTATGACACAGAGAGATTAGACCATTCAGATATTGAAATGTAAATGTAATGGTAATATACCCAAAATTAAGGAGTTACGCAATGCTGTTGTTGTTATTACACATCTCTCTGGAATTCTGATCGGTCAGTTGTGACATTCCAAGGTGTGTTATTCCCTGACAACAACCATTCAAACTAACAACACAGGCAAATGTGTTTTCACATAATAAAACCTTTCAGGCTCATATGTACTTTATCTATACTGTACTTTATCCCTTACTTGGTGCGCAAGTTTTTTTGTAAAACTTTTTTCTCCTCAGTTGGTCAGATCAAAAGTGTCAGACATGTTAGTTGTTTAGATGATATTCTCCAGTGAAAATTGTTATGTGGGTAAAATGTTAATTTGCCCATTTGGTCAAAAGTCTCATTTGCCTTGTCTGCCCTGAATGGTATTGTTCAGTACAGTAAGATTCAATACAGTTCACCACTGCCAATAGTACCCTTATACTGGGTTTACATCAAATGTGAATTTAAGCATTTGCACAAGTAAATTACATGCTCAGTCGATGCAAAGAAATAGAGGCACATTTCTGCTGGCCACCACAAATGATGCAGATTACACCTCTATTAAGTCATCCACGCAAGTTCCAAATATTATCTTGTGTAATAAATACTCGTGAGGCAAAAAACCCTCCTGCAAGTAATCTAGAACGAGTGACATGATGTTCCCAAGCGGGAGGTGAACTTCGATGCTATGTGGAAAAACGTCCACTATAGGGATTTCATCAGAAAGCCATCCATTCTGAAGAGTAATAAAATGGGCCAATAAAATGCCAATGAGTTGGCGGTGTCAGCGCACGTAGCTGGCAGCAATCACAATTAATTTGTGTATAAGAATGCCAGCCATGCATCGCAAACACACCTTTTCGCTTTTAGAAGCCTCACGCAACTGAAAGAGACATTTGCTGTGCCTCTGACTCCGATTGAGAGAGAGAGAGAGAGAGAGAGAGAGAGAGAGAAAGCGGCTGGCTACAGACAGGCTGTTTCTCCCCGTCCCAGAGCAAGCTACAACGCAAGCAGCAGCGGTTGAGCTGGTTCCATTCTCCTGTCCCTGGGCGTTTCTCTGGTCCGGTTCTCCAAGAGCAGTTTTTATATTAGAGTAAGTTTCCCTAAAACACGGTCGAGCAGCATGTCCTTTTAAATATGTTGTTCCGACCGTCCATTTCTGGATGCGGTGGTTCGTGATGGGCACGAGCACTGCATTGCATTGTCTGTTGTGCAGCTAAGATTGCAGCTCGCTCTTGCAAAAGGGCAAACTACCCCTGAGCCCTTGATGGTGGAGCAGCCAGGGGGTACGAGGTGATTCCCCAGGTTGAGAGCGCCATTACAGTCAATCTTTGCCCGCGTGGTGCCTCTTCCTGGCGGGATCAGCTTCGTCTCCTGTCCAAGGCGTGTAGGTTATCTGCATCCCTCGTGCCCAGAGCCTACACTGCTGCGGGCCAGGCTGCTTCTGGTTTGCTTGCCACCTCTGCCTAAACCTGGCAGATATGCATGACATAGACAAAGTTCGCTTTCTAAATGAACTCATATCCCAGGCCATTAAGTCTGGTAAACGGACCATGAAGCGACCCTGAGATGGGCCATCCGGAGAAGAGGGGACTTGCTCCATCTTCGGTGGAGGGCTGAGCGCACCATCAAATGGTGTTTTTCAACACCAGGCTGCTGGCCTCACAGTTGGCAGCTGCCAAATTGTCAAAAAAGAGCTTTTTTTCCCCTTTTCTGAATGTGACAGACCGAACACTGCCAGTCTGGGATGCTATGCCTTCTAGCTCGCAGGAACAGTGCACCTTGCTCACCTCCCGAGAGCGCGCCGAGCTGGTGCTGACCTATCTGAAGGAATTCGATAGGAGAACTGTGGTCCTGCTGTCACGCTGCTCGGGTTGCTCGATATGATACAGCTTCCTCATTGGCTTCACGATTGGGTCTCCAGACGCACATGACATGCAGGCACGCACCGGGTGACGCTGTCTCGCTGCGCCCTCAGCCCTTGGACGGACCCTGCATTTCTACAGGCCGGTGTGCCTCTAGAACAAGTGTCTAGGCATGATGTCGTTGCGATGGATGCTTTCAGCACGGGCTAGGGGGCCATGTGTTGTGGGCATGCATGGCCATGGAAATGAACCCGGTTGCACTGGCATATCAATTGCCTGGAGCTGTTGGCAGTGTATCTCGCTCTGCGTCTTTTTTTTACCTGTGCTAGAGGGGAAACACGTGCTGGTCAGGAAGAACAGCACGGTGATGGTGACATATATCAACCAGATGGGGGTATCCGCTCTCGCCGCATGTCTCAGCTCGCTCGCCAACTGCTCCTCTGGAGTCATATGCTGCTGAAATTCACATCCCCGGCAAGCTCAAACATGCAGCCGATGCGTTCTCACGGCAGCTTCTATGCCCAGCAGAATGGAGGCTCCACCCTGAGTCTGTCCAGTTGATATGGGCACGCTTTGGAGAAGGTCCAGGTCGACCTGTTTGCTTCCTCTGAGAGCATCCATTGCCTGTGATTTTATTCCCTGACAGAGGCAGATCCGTTCAAACCACTCGACTTAGTATCCTTGAGATTTCTGTCCCTGAAGACAGCTCTGCTGATTGCGTTGGCATTGATCAAGAGCGTCGTGGACCTGGAGGCATTTTCGGTCAGTGATTCGTGCCTGGAATTTGGGCTGACCTACTCTCACGTTATCCTGAGACCCCGGCCTTGATATGTGCCTAAGATTCCTACCACATCCTTTAGAGATCAGGTAGTGAGCCTACAAGCGCTCCCCACAGGGGAGGCAGATACAGCACTTTCTTTGCTATGTCCCATTTGCTCTGCAATTTTATGTGGAGCGCACTCAGAGCTTTAGATCCTCTCCAAACAGAGGTTGGCCCACTGAATAGGGGATGCCATCTCCCTTGCTTATCAGTGCCAGGGCAAGTCGTGTCCATCGGAAGTGAGAGAGCACTTCACTAGTAGCATCGCATCCTCTTGGGCGTTAGCACGCGGAGCCTCTTTAACAGACATCTCTAAAGCTGCGGGCTGGGTAAAACCTAATACATTTGCGAGATTTTATAATCGTACTTCTCAATGGAAATAAGTCATCTGACTTTAAAGTACAGTATCAACCTTGATTTATATAAATACTGAGAGGTTCAGTTTTGTTTCTATTTTGTATAAAAAAAGTGATTTGTCTAACCATAAATCAGAGGTTTCTTGTTTTTACAGGCATGTAAAATGCTTAAGTAATGCTATAACTAGGTACTCTAAGAATTCACTCAAGTGGTGTTAAAAGCTTGTAACTTCATATGGAATTACTTTGACGGTATGGTATTTTTACTGTAATTCATAGTCATTTGCAAATATTTTAAAAATGCAGTGTAATGACAGCTGGTTTCTTTGTCTTCCCTCTTGTCACTTGTCAGTTTTGTCCTTGTGCTCTGATTTGTAGATGAACAGCCAATTAGAGTGCTCTCTCTTATTGATGGTACCAACACTGATTCTACATGCTAAATTTGGGCAAACATCCGCCAAGCGGAGCCTGATGAGACATGTGGAACCTACAAAACAAACTAGCCCAACAGATGCTTACAATTGCCTCAAGACGGCCCAATGAATGACTATTGGCTTGTTGTGTTCCAGCTCTACACGACAGTAATATTGTGACTGCATGTCCATACTGCACCTTCATAACGTGACTAAAATAGGAACATTGCATATGTTTTAATTTGATTTACATTTACCTCAAATATGAATTTAGCCAGATTAAGGTAATCAACAATCTCTGTTTACATTAGATTCCTAATCTATTTTATTGTATTGTTTTAATCATGTTAAAGTTGTCCTTGTTTCTCCTATCCTGACGTATATCCAATTGAAAGTTTCTGAAATGAGAAAAAAAAAGTAGGGCAGTGCATGATACAGTCCTTTGGGAACAAATTTGATTGTTACGGTTAGCGCCAGGGTTATGGGCATTGCTAACAAAATGGAGGTTCATTCTGGTTCATTCTGCTGTGGCGACCCGTGAGACATAGGGGGCTAAACCAAAGGATAGTGAGTGAGTGCCTGTTTTTTATGTAAATCTGCTTTTACTTAGTTTGCGTTAATAGAAATTAAAAAAACAAAAACAAATCTTGACTATCGACGTTACTAAAAAAAGGGGGATGTCAAACATTCACGGTAATAATTCTGGAAGTGAAGAAACAAACAAAGTTGGGCAGTAATTACAGCAAGAGCGCTCTGAAGCAACCAATCCAGCAAATAAGAAAAGTAATAAGCATTCTTCGCTGGCATGGTCGTGTTTATAGGAAAGCAACTCGTGCATGTAAAGAGAGAGGAATGGACGTTTTCTGTGGAATAAAGCCATTTAACGGCCCTTTTCTTCCCTCTGAAGAAACTTTCCACATGGCGGTCGCTCATCGCCAGGGAACTTGACATCCTGACCTCTAACATTTAATTTATTGATCTTCATTTTATTTGAATGTGAAGAGCCTTTTGCTCCCTTAAATTAATCCAGGTTAATTTGGCCAGGCCTCTATCCCACCCAGTATGAATGGCCCCTCTGTTGGCTCGGGCTGTGGTTGGCCACCCAGTTTTATGAGAATCTGCAGTGAATTAGAAAATCTGTCAATGCGGGAGGAGCGGCCGGCCGCGGATATGCCGTGTCATTCCACCTGTAAAAGAAAATGCTCTTTGTCCATTATCTCCCAGGCTTACCTGACATGAGTTAACCCAGAGGTCAATAACATCTGTGGAGCGTTGCAGGAATCGCTGGGCTGGAGAGAGAGGAGGTAAGAGAGAGCTTTGTTTTGGGCTGCATGCATGGATTCCAGGCTGTCCGCTAACTCTGCTCTGCTGGATGCACAAGTGCCTCCCAGAAATTTCCCTGTCTCTTGGAGTGGCGACTTATTTAGATGGTGTAAAAGGGCATTGTGCCATTGCAGGGCACTATTGCTGGATTCTTTAAACTATTTTGAATTCTTAATTATTTAGAAAAGAATTTAATGTTATCTTTTGAGGATTGAGCTGCAAAAGCACATAATCAATGAAAACACATTATCTGGATTGATTATGTATTGCATAAATAAAAAATGCAGTTCATACAGAGAACTTGAATGCACTTCTATAATACATTAGAATTATTATTATTTGGTTAGTTAAAACAACCTGTTAAATAATAATACAAAATGACAAACATTAATAATTACTTTAACTATATATCTATTTTTATGTCAAATACATATTACAATACCTAACACAATCACTTTAATTACATGTATTCGTGTATAAAAACACAGACAGACACACACGTTTGTGAATGCATCACAAATACAACAACAACAAAAAAATTCATACATTTATGATACTTTGTCAAGTGTATTTTGAACTAGACTATTAAAACACTTTTTTGAAATATCTTTGTCTTCTCTGTATTGATCCTTAGAGATCATGGCTTTCATCAATGTAATGCTAGTCAAAGTGTGGCAATTGAAAGGTTAACAGGAAGTTTATGTGTGTGTTTTTCAATGTGTGTTTTTTATGTGTGTGTCAGATGGCCCAGGACACCTGTGATTATGAGCAGGAAATTGAATGACTGACATAGTGTTGCTCTTCTCTCACTGGTAATTACTCTCTTCCAGAATTTATCTTTTGGACATTTGAGTGATAAATGCCTCTGAAATTGCTTCATCCACTATGCCTCCACAAAATGCTTACAAAATTTCTGACACTTTTTTCATATTGTCAGTCTTGATTTTTTTTTTTTTATGTATGACTGAAAAGGAAATTATTTGTTTGTGGCCAACAATAGTACTTCAAATATGTCAAAAGGAATCCACATGATAAATGTTTTTAGTCAAACCAGTGAGTAAAAAGTAGCTTTAATGATATGAGTATCATTTGTAACATCGCCGGTGTTGTCCACAGTCTTCATTGGCCCCATTAAGAACATAAACAAATGAAGGAACAAACAAAGAACACATTGTGGTATTTTCAGAGTTTTTTTTACATGCCTAGATGGATTCAGACAGATTTGCATAGTAATAGACGGCCATGTAAATGTTCTTTCATGGACAACAAAAAGACTCACAGGTGCCCAGTTCACGTGCATAGCAAAAATAAACAAGTGTTTTAATTCGGTCATATTTGTTTTGTGTGTCAGTGTGCGTAAGTTTACCACAGATTTCATTTTTGAGGCTTTTATCAATTTTTTATCCACTCTTACCTCATTTCAAACAAGTCATACCATCCAAAAAGCCAAAGAGGTGAAAGGATTTGCCTAATTTGAGTGGATATTTCCGAACCATCCAAGCGTTTTTCAACAATACCAATCACCCAAGACGGACAGCTTTGCATTCATTCGGCTATACGCAGAGTGTCCATAAACAAAAGTTTGGTTGTAATTACCCAGCTCTCCGCATCCATGCCAGATCAGATGAAGTAAGCCAGCAAACAAAAGCAAAGACAAATGTCTTGAATAAAGGGGGAAAACATGTCGTTCTCGTTTAAGCCAGACATGCACCGCAAACACAATACTAATCAAGGAGCTTCATTCTGAGCCACAAGCTCTCGTTTCTTTTCTTGGAAAACTATGTTGTCGCTACATTCATTAACTGCCACTGGAGAGAAGGAAAGCAGGAGAAAGTGTGTTTGCCAAGCGGATCACCTGTTCTTACACCAAAATAGGACACAACTTGAGATTCAATTTTAGAAGCATGAGGGATTGAGACTGTGTGTCTGTGTGTGTATTTGTGTTATAAGCAAAGGCACGTACAGTAACAACTCTCTCTGAGTGACAGTCACAAGATGCCCCATAATGTTTTGCTCCTGGCCATGTTTCTTCGTACCTGCCCTGGGGTGATGGTGACTAATTATAGCTTAGCGCAGACATTTCCACTACTTATAATGAGACCTTCCTGCTCTGATTATAGGTCAGGGCAGGTCAGCTGTCAATCACTTGATTTCGCTTTCATAAAACTATCAGACCTTAGCATTGTATGTGATTACAAGGAGAACAGTGTGAGAAATGGATATATACACAAAATCAGCTTTTTTTTTTAAATTTAGAGGAAACTAAATTGTTAAGGTAACTAATTCGGTTGTTACCAACATAATTCAATGCAATCACTTCTTTGGAGGGAGGTTATGTCTTAAAGGGTTAGTTCACTAACATGATAATTCTGTTATTAATTACTCACCCTCCTGTCATTTCAAAGCCCTGAAACCATTGTTTGTCTTCAGAACACAAATTAAGAACTCCCTGATCCTCCATAGACAGAAATGATCACAACTTATTCAAAGAAAAAAATAAATAGAAAAATCTCGAAACAGACCATATGCCATATTGGTGGTTCAATCAGAACATTATCAAGCTACAAGAATACTTTTGTGCTCACATAAAACCAAAATTAACAACTTGACATTAAACCAGTGTCAGTAGGGTGCACATTCATGAGAGTGTTGTGCTCTTTATGTGTGTCTCACTCTGTCTTCAGCTTTTACTTCAGTATTTCTCGGATGCACCTATGCGCAGTCATCTGGGGTATACATCAGTGCACAGTGCTCATGAATGTGCACTCAATACTGACACTGAAGAGAAAAAACTGTTGAATAAAGTCATTATTTTTATAATTGATGTGTTCATAAAAGTAGTCTCGGAGCTTCATAATATTACAATTGAACCAATGAAGACACGTGAACAGTTTTAACAATGTTTTTTGGTTCCTTTTCTGGACATTGAATGTCTCGGGACCATTGCTGTCTATGGATGATCATAGAGCTCTCGAATTTCATTTAAAATATTTTAATATTTTAATCTCTGGGGTTTGAAGCGACATGGGTGACATATTCTTTAATTGCTTCAGATATACCTTTAAAGGTTATTTTCTACATTTTTTGGGTGACATTTGACTTGCTGCACTAGTAGGTGTTACCAGTGTTACCAAAGACTACAGAATACACAAGACATGTCAATCATATAGTTTTGAATAGAGGAAAGTGTTATGGTCATTATGGCAAATGAAGCCCCACCTTCAAGAACAGAAGCCAATCATCGAACGATATAGACTGACAATCATCCTGGAGGAGGGGCTTTGACTAGATATGTGTTTTTACAACAGTTTCTACAGTTGTTATGAACCCTCTGGGGCTGGAAATACACTGTAATCTCAACAAATACTTGCTTTACAGACATGAGAAATATATACACATGAAGCTTGGAGTGTCAACTTTTAGCCAAAGCAATTACACTTGAAAACAAATGTTCTCTGGTTTTGTAATCTGTATAAAATGAACACGAGGTAAAGTCTGTCCTGTCAAACTCAGGGAAACCTGAAAAAAATGCAGATTTGGTGTAATTCAAACATTTAGAAATGAAACTTCAGAGACAGTTGATGTTTAATTTCACTGGTGATTCAGTTTAAAGATGGCCACCAAGTGAATTGACTTGCCTTAAAGAGACTTTGGTGTTACACAGCGTTCGTCTGTTTATCAATTACTTCTCCACTGCAAAACGTCACTGCCACTTTGTTTTTTTAAAATACAAATACTACAATTCTAAACTGACATTGATTAATCTACCGCATATACTCTAGTATGGAGTGAAGAATCTCAGTACTATGCAGAAGGTGTGAGATTTCACTGAATACGTGACAACAGTAAGGAGAGACAGTCAGATCTCACAGGAAAAATTGCCAATTTGTAGATATTTGTATGAAGTCAAATCAAACTGTATGAACAATTGTGTAAATATTTAGTAAAAGAAGGCATGCCTTGAAACTCACCCCTAAATATAACCATTATTGGTGGCGTAGCCATATTGTACTAAATCAACTTAGATTGTACAAATTAGCCACAAAAGCAAAATAGTTACAAATTGCCATGAGATTTTGTTCAAGTGGCAAAATCTTTCATTGAATTCCAGCAAACTTTCAATGCAAATAGCGCTGGAAGACTTATCATCTGAAGAAATATCCAATGGTTTGAAGTCACTAATGACAGTTCTAATTTATTAAATGTGATAATGGGACTATAGGTGTCACAGTGGTTAGCACTGTCACCTCACAGCAAGAAGGTCACTGGTTCGAGTCCTGGCTAGGCCAGTTGGCATTTCTGAGTGGAGTTTGCATATTATCCCCATGTTCACGTCAGTTTGCTCTGGTTTCCCCCATAGTCCAAAGACATAAACTAAATTGTGTGAATAAGTGTGTATGGGGGTTTCCCAATACTGCATTGTGGCTGGAAGGGCATCTGCTGCGTAAAACATATGCTGGAATAGTTGGTGGTTCATTCCACTGTGGCGACCTCTGAAATAGAAACTAAGCCGAAGGAAAATGAATCAATGAATGGGAATATAATGTAAGAATTGACATTGAAATATGCAAACTGTTGGGGTTTTTTTCCCCATAAAAACAAACATTTTTTGTTGGATGCGGGGCGGTTGAAATTTTTTTTTGTCTTTATTGGGTCACTTTAACTATTCAGTATTGCAAAGTTGTATGGTGTAAATCTTTCTTAAGGCATAAAAAAGTTATTTATAAATTATACACTTATAACTGCTCTCTAAGTTTACTCAACTATGTCGACTTTCGCTGCTGAGAAACCTGGAAATGTAAAAAGGGTACATTTTAATAAACAAATATCCCTTTACATATCACCAAAGCTCTCTTTATTTTGTTGTACGTGATTAATTTATTATTCTGTCTCAGAAGTCTGTCTGAAATCCATTTTACGATGTGCTTTCATTCTGAAATGCCAACGCTTTGAGACACAGCCATAGTTTAAAGTTATAGTTCAACCAACGACAGCTCTAACCAATGACATTCTAGCAACACATGTACAAAACACAACTACCTGTACACACATTTATTCAACAATGCATTGTACTGTCTAGTTAATGAGCTAGGTATATAATTGTTCAGGAAACACACTCCAGTTTATTTTGGTTTCATAAAACCATCAAACCTGAGCATTGGGGTCCACTTTATGTGATTATAAACAGCATAATACGAAAAAAAATAAAAAATAAATAAACACAAACTATTCAAACTAAGATACCGAACAGTACGAGTATCATCAGAAAGGCAATAAAAATCCTCAGCAAAATGACATGCTTGATTTTTGCACTGCGGATGCTAATGTAAATGCAACAACATAAAATAAATATTTGTGTTTGTCCCACTTGAAAAAGCAGAACTTTGAAAGTAATATCAGCCAACGGAGAGCTCATAGTAGCACTGTAAAATCCGAAATGACAGAGTTGAAGATGCCTGTTTTAAGAAAGCATACATTCTTCAACCTGTGAATCAT
The DNA here is from genome assembly GCA_903798125.1 of Danio choprae. NCBI lineage: Eukaryota > Metazoa > Chordata > Actinopteri > Cypriniformes > Danionidae > Danio > Danio choprae. The sequence continues at coordinate 2,583,479 of CAIGQW010055454.1, read as the reverse complement.
AGCAGATGGCAGCCTCTCGCACCATATGGAAAACATATCCCCCGCTTTCTTCACCCCTTACAGATCTAATCGGTTCTGAAGTCCTGGAGTAATGTGGTTCTCAATTAGGCCTCCTCTCATTAAGGAATATTGCCATTACATGAATCAATTTCTCATGGTTGTTTCTTAGGCATCGGTGCTGTCAGGCTGGAGTGAGTGGTGAAGTTGGGATGGAGAGGGAGTCGTGTGTAATTCGAGTATAAACAGTGTAAAGAAAGGACAGGACTGCAGATTACAGATCCACACACATGATTACAGAGACTGTCTTTATTAAAACTGCCATAAGATCACGAGTGAAATAAGACAAACCTTCTTAATGTTCTCTTTTTATTCATCAAAAGCACTTTATTCTCTCTTTATTCTATTTTTTTTGTAGTGTGCTTGGTGGAAATATGCATGAACATCTAATGCTAATGCTAGATTAATATTCAGTATTATCATTAGCATCAGTATTAATAACAAAGTATTTAATGTTAATTTAATACAGCAATTTAGTCTTCCACCACATCACAAAGTGTGAGTTGATCTGGATAAAATTATCTGTTAAACTGCATAAATGTACAATGATTTTAGATGATTATAAAAATCAGTCTGTTGAGTTTTGGCCTGGGAACCTTTCCTGATCCCTTCTTCCTCTTGCTTTGTTTCCTGTCATGTCACTGTTCGATTACATTTAAAACGCACACAATAAAAGCTAAAAACAAAAAGTTCATAATGATCTGTGCAGCTGGTATGAAATGGATGGATCTGTGGACAGAAAAATCCTGGAAAACAGGTTGCAGACAGTGTACTGGGACCTGGTAAGTGAATCTAGACTAATGAACTGGTGATAACCCCAAAACAGCAGCAACAATGACAATGGAGTGGCTACCATCATTAAAAGAAACATATTTGAGTGTTTTAAATAAAAAATGTTACAATTATTAGAAATGTATACGCAAAAATGTATATACTTAAAAAAATGGTGTGTTGTTTGAAACCAAATTTTGGTTTCTATTACTATTTTTGGGGTGTATTTTCCAAAATGTTTTAAAGGATAACACTAATTATTTCGAGTTATCTCTAAAGAAATTGTACGTTTATTTAGGGACATGTTGAAAACATAAACCCAAAGAATCACATTATGTATTTTTACCTTTTACTTCTAACATTACATTTAGCTTCAATTACAATAACATATATAAAATACAATAATTAAGTCTAGATTATATATATATATGTGTTTATTCTACTCAGTTAACTTAACATTTACATGATGCATATATTTTCTGTATGATTTGCACATTCTGGTCAACTCTGTTACATCAGCCATAAAAAGGCATACTAATATTTAAAGCACTGGTAGAAATAGCATGTGACTAGGTCCAAGCGATGTTACTTCCACAGGCGGGAAACTCTGTAAGGCATTGAGTCATGTTATTTATTCTTCTCTCAATAATTTGTACAACATCTTTACGATATATCAATACTAGATGAATTATGTTATTATTTGTATAATGATTATTTGTGATATTTCAGTGAATTTGTCATTCGTATAAAATAATACAATGAAAAACATACAATTCTGCCATGTGGTATCTGGTTTGAGGTTAGCATCTTAAGCTAAAGCACATAATGGTGGATTATGTCAATTCTGTTACTGTCAACTCTGTTAGTGGTTTAAAAAGGTTGTCCATTTGAAATCAAAATTGACAATTTATTTATTTTTAGACACAAAATTACATTGCTGCGTGGAGTTTGCATGTTCTCCCTGTGTTTGTGTGGGTTTCTTCCGGGTGCTCCGGTTTCCCCCACAGTCCATAGACATGTGCTATAGGTGAATTGGATAAACTAAATTGGCTGTATGGATGTTTCCCAGTACTGGGTTGCGCCGCTGCGTAAAACATATGCCACAATAGTTGGCGGTTCATTCCGCTGTGGCTACCTTTGATAAATCAGAGACTAAGCCAAAGGAAAATGAATGAATGAATGTTTTGGTTATGTTCAATAAAAGTCTGACCATTTACATTTGCGTTTGGAGTGATGGTCCTTCTCCGTTGATGTCATTTTAAAGGCATCTGCCACAATAGTCTTAACCATGAGGGAATGATGCACAAAAAGAATACACAATGTTTGTACATCAAATATACTGAAATAAAAGTCTCAGTAACTTCTGGTTTAAACAGACTTTAATAATTGAAATGTGACCACAAAAGTTATAAGTCAAAAAAGTATTAAAACATGACTTAATGGTACTTTGCACAACAACTAAATGTACTAAAATGAGATTTTTTTTGTTGAGTTTTTAAAAACGTTTTGGATACAGACAACATTGACAAACCATCTAAAAACATTATATTATGCATGAGAGGCCAGTAGGTGGTGATGCCACTTTGAAAAGAAACACTATGAACTTGCGCACATGCGATTCTGTAGTGTTCACTTTGATGTTTTTGTAGTCAATTTCTTACATACTCCTATAAACTAAACATGTACACATATGGATAACATCACAAAATTTGCATAACCCTAAATAAATCTATAGTCAGATCTATAAAACCTGATAATTGTGTCGATGAACAACCAAAACACATTCATTTCTTTTCCCATTTCAGTTGAAAATGGCGTTATGTAAACACCCCCTTGGTGCCCCAAATAATGCATCGTATCAAACACAAACAGACAGCCGCAGGTATGTCTAGTGGCTTTCTTATATAACGCCACATTGTGCTGAAAGGTCACAGTCGTCCTCATAAACACTGAGGCCTTGTTCAGGTCCCAGCTGCCTGCCGCCTGGAGCTCCTCTGACACTGATAGCACAGAGGTTAGTCCTCAGGTGGATGACACCGACACTCCACTGTCACCTTCACTTTGTTCCAAAGAGCATCTCCACCTTTCACCTGGGGGCCCTTTCCCAGAGCTAGTCTTTTTCACACAGCGCTTTTCACAATGCGCCCCATGCCCTCCGGACACCAATACACCCCTCGTCTTTGTTACAGGTCTTTCTTTGCACCCGTACAGGTGACACTCTGATCGACTGTGAATATTTAGGCGAGTTTGCAATTATGTGCAAAAGTGTACACCCCCCCACCGCCACCACCCCAAGGACATATGAATGATAAAAGACAGCGAGTGATGGCATTGTGTGGCAGTGCGTTCGCGTGACAATGCTCACAAAACAGACATTTCGGATTACGTTTCTGAGCGCTGGGAGTGTAGGATAATTACAAACAGATCAGCCATTGTGATTGTATTAGTAAATGTTGCACTTGAACTATAGTTACATGGGACGACCTTATGAAATCAAGGGAAAATGTCATCACAAGTCGTCCCATTATTACTACTGTCATTTTGTTTGAATGCATTTGATTCGTTACGAACAAAGGCATGATGAAAAAGCGGCCGCCTCACAGAGAACGCAATCATGATTTTGATTAAAATGCTGGAAGGGTGAAATATTGGTATTTAAAATCAAGCCTCCCTCCAAAACTTTGCTTAATCTTAGGCTCTTTGGACTTTAATTGGACTTTATCTGTTTTTTTAGGCAACATGATATGAAATATCATACTTTCCCTCAGCTCTTTACGTAATAAAGAGGATATTGCTTGGAGGGCTGGATTGTTGGCTAAGCCATGGTTTAGATGCATTCATTTTGGCCTGCATTTTTGGTGTCTCCTTGATGCATTTGCATAGATCCAGTTCCCGAAAATGGCTTATCCACAACTGGCTCAAGCGAGGCCGGTGATGACGTTCCTCCTCTGAAGTCCAATCACTTAAAGTCCTGTAAACACTGATGTGCTTTTATGTAAGCATAAACTACACAGTGGGTACCATCTAATAGTGCATATCAATTGCTATTGGAAAAATGAAGGAAGATTACGATTTAGTCTCTAACAGGCCAAATAAACAGGATCAGGATGATTAGGGCCAGATGTGTGTTTGTGCATGTGTGTGTACACAGTCAGTACATTTTAGAAAAAGTCATCAGCATGCTAGCATACCTGCACCAGACTCATTTCCTTATGGAAGCATATTTCTGCTACAGGAGATTATGACTTTTCCTCAGATATCAACAAATGTTTGATATAAACTCAGAATTATGACATGAATAGAACTTGAATAGATGTAATTAACAGTTTAAATCACAAGGAGTAATTTGAGAATTGATAGAACACTTATAAGGTCATCAACTGAAAACTGTACCAAGTGACATATGCAACATTTATTAATACAATCAAAAGCTGGTTGCTCTTTATTTTACAGTATGTGTACTTAACGTGTATTTAGCTAGAAAAAATGGTTTAAGTTTAGGTTTAGGCTTAGTTTTAGTGATAATACCAAGTTTATGTAATGTTCATCTTCATCCTTATCAGACCCTCCAAAGATGTCGGAATCGTCATTTTCTTCATCAGCATCATCATAACTAGAAATTAATGGGAAGAATAGACAGTGAAATGCGCAACAAATAAACAATCTATGCAAAGTGTGCTGTAAAATGGATATAAAAGCTCTCTGTGTATTTTTAGTAAATATTTGGAGATGACACTAATTATAAACTTTAAGATTTATATTTTCTATTCACCTTTAGATTCAGTCCTTTTTTACAATTCATGAACTATTAATTAATAATGTTATAATTAATTAATATTTAATTGAAATCTTAATCTTAATTTGAATCTGTCAAATTTAGCTTGTATTGTTTTAAAACCCACTTTATTTTGCATGTTGCATCCCAGGTCAGTGATTACTGGAAACTGGTAACCATTGACATTCATTGTAAAAACAAATAATAATGTCAGTGGTTACAGAATTTTCATTTTTGTGTGACTATCCCTTTTAATAAAGTACAACATTTATTAATAATAATAGCCTATCTTTTTGTTTACCTGATAAATAATGGCCCATCTGTTTGAGATAAAAATAATTTTTAAGAATAAAGTTCAGAAAAAAAGTCTGGATTGTGAGACATGAAGTCACAAATACTGTCATGAAATTCTACTGTATGGGCGCCAGGCTAAAAGGTCAACAAATTGCCAAGCAACTTTTGCTGCTTTTTCAAACTACTTATTTATAATGAGTTGAAACAACACAAGTCTTAAGTATTGTTTGGGACAACTTAATTGTTTTATGTTCAATCCACATAAATTTGTAAAAATGATTAAGTTATCTTAATAAATTTGTGTTGGAACAACATAAAGGAATTGTGTGGAACCCAGCATTTTTACAGTGTAATATCCAATCTGCTTCCAACCTTGTCATAAACTATATGGCACAGGTGATATGGCACTATATGGCAGCCAGCAAGCTTGTTTGTCAACATTTAAATACCTCAGTGTCGTTTTCATTAGCATAGCAATCAGCACAGTTAATGATATCTGGGAATATACTGGATGTACCAAGTCTCGGTACTTGCTCTGCATCATTAATCAAAATTGCAGCAGCAGTGTAGCAGATCTACGCCATCAAGACCAAACACATAAACATTATATACATATTTATTACCACACTAAATATCTTCAACAGTTTTAATGACAGAATATCCTTTGTTTTGTTTTGCTTTCATTTTCATTACAGAAAAAAGTGAGATGTGAACTTTGAAGATGTCAAAATTGCAAGATACAACTTATACTGAAAGTCAAAAGGCCATAACAGTGACATATAAACTTGCAATGATGAGTAAAAAAACTAATAGTCACTAAATTCCATAAAAAAGTTGCCAAATTTGACATCATTTACTGAAGCTCAAGCTGTGACAAACGTATAACAATATATATTTGTGTGTGTGTGTGTGTGTGTGTGTGTGTGTGTGTGTGTGTGTGTGTGTGTGTGTGTGTGTGTGTGTGTGTG
>CAIGQW010055454.1:2564531-2575104 GCA_903798125.1 Danio choprae | reverse complement strand
AAACAAACAGCAACAAAAACCCAAACCTTTCCAGTGAGCAGCATGATACTGCCCTGCCTCAAGGGATAAAGCCAAATAATTGTTTTGATATCGAAAAAAAAAAGTCAAATCACACTTGTTTCCCACTAAGCCTGACTGAGGTCAAATAATGACTTTTAAAACATATTACGATTTAATAAAATGAGATATAAAAAAACAGTTATTAGGTATTTTCAACAGTGGGATATTGCAATAGTATATAGCAACAGCAACATGATAACATACCTACAAAAGATTATTTTTTTTTAAATATTCTATTAACAACGGTGACACGGTGGCACAGTGGGTAGCACAATCGCCTCACAGCAAGAAGGTCGCTAGTTCAAGCCTCGGATGGGTCAGTTGGCATTTCTGTGTGGAGTTTGCATGTTCTCCCCGTGTTCGCGTGGGTTTCCTCCGGGTTCTCCATTTCCCCCCACAAGTCCAAAGCCATGCAGTATAGGTGAATTGGGTAAGCTAAATTGTCAATAGTGAATGGGTGTGTATGGATGTTTCCCAGTGATGGGTTGCAGCTGGAAGGGCATCCGCTGCATAAAACATATGCTGGATAAGTTGGCGGTTCATTCTGCTGTGGTGACCCCAGATTAATAAAGGGACTAAGCCGAAAAGAAAATGAATGAATAAATATTCTATTAACAGTAAAACTTTGTAACTACATATCAACTTTCATTGGAGTAAAATATTAGTAGAGTGTTAAATGAGGGTTAGGGTAAGTAGTAATGGTCACATTTTATTTTTAGGTACAATCTCACTATTAATAATCCATTATGACTTTTGCCTCAATAAACTCATAATTTGCTGCTTATTAATAAGTATTATTGCAATAGTTATATAGGGATATAGAATAAGGTCATGCAGCATATGTCCTTTATAAGTAATAATAAATCAGTCAAATGTCAGCTCTGAGGCCATCAAAATAAAGTGTTATTAAATATTAAAGTCTACTTAAAATATATATATTAACATATATATTTTTAAAGAAGATCATATAATGTGTTACCAAGTGTTCTGCACATCTGTGTGCTTGTGACATATCAGAAGACAAATTTGTATAATGACATGGGTGTATGACACAGGTAATACAAACAGAGTGTGACGTGTGAGGACATGGCCCATATTCTCATTTTTCAAAAGGCGTATAAATCACAGAAAATTAGTTGTTTATTATTTTCATAAAGTAAACCACAGGTACACTGCGTACACAGCTTCCTCTGAGCTTGTGGTAGGGCAATAGAAAATACAGTTTGTACAGTATAAAAAGAACAGAAACCTATGGAATGTCCCCACAATTCACAAAAGCAAACATTTGTGTGTGCGAGTGTGTGTGCAGTCAGTGAACTGTAGGCGTATAAATGATTGCAACATTTGAGTGATACACTGCTTCAGTAACCCAAGTCACCAATATTCAAAACTATGCAACTCCTTGTCTAGGATATCAGCGAGCAATCTGTAACAATGCGCCCTTTTGATTGAGGAGAATCCATTTCTAAGACAGTAAAATATAGGGACGACATTATTGTCTTGAAGGGCATCAACAATTCATCTCTCCAGGAGCCCTTAAACCCAGACTAGAGTCCGGGATCAGATTCAGACCGTCTATTCTCCATGGTAATCACTACTCCTGGGTCAACTTGTGATCTCTGGCCAATCTCTGATGATTTTTTCCAGAGAGGAGACGTAAAGCTCTCTAAAGTCCACAGGCTCTTTGGCGGTGCTCGTCTGGCAGACTGCGGAGATGATTTGGAAAGGAGTTGTTGGAGAGTGATGCTGGCCTGAAATCAATCAGATTCTACCCAGCAGGAATGAGATGTGGCCGACTCGCCACACGCCACCATCGCAGAGGGTCAATGCCATTGAGACCTGTTGATTTGCCTAATTATTTGGAGATCAGATGTCAATCCAAGCAAGGTCACCCACAGTGGTGGTGCTTAATGTGTGGATAAAGCGGACATGCTCTTATATGCCTCCAATTATTTTTGCAATGAATGCAATGTGTGGTAACATTAAATGAAAGCCTAGTCTTGCAAACTCAATTCACACCAAAACGGGCCAGTAGTGTTTGCACATTGTCATTTAACTTCTGCTGCTTGACTTTGCAGAGTATGGATTATTGTGAAATTAATAATGGACACAATGGTTGAAGATTTTGCATAGAATATCAGATGAAACAAATACATAACTGCATAAGAAATTTGCACACTAAAAACTGCTGGGTTCCACACAATTCCTTCATGCTGTCCCAACAGAAATCTCAGACTTATTAGCTTAACTGCTAGCTTAATTGTTTTTGAAAATTAAAGTGGATTGAACATAAAACGGGGGTGACACGGTGGCTCAGTGGTTAGCACAGTCACCTCACATCAAGAAGGTCTTTGGTTCAAGTCCCAGCTGGGTCAGTTGGCATTTGTGTGTGGAGTTTGCATGCTCTCCCCTTGTTCGTGTGGGTTTCCTCCGGGTGCTCCGGTTTCCCCACAGTCCAAAGACATGCACTATAGGTAAATTGAATAAACTAAATTGGCCGTAGTGTATGTGTGAGCATGTGGGACTGTATGGGTGTTTCCCAGTACTAGGTTGCAGCCGGAAGGGCATCCGATGTGTAAAACATATGCTGGATAAGTTGGCAGTTCATTCTGTGGCGACCTAAACCAAAGGAAAATTACTTTGACTCTGTTACTAATGGTTGTTATAACTTATTAAACCATTAACAGAGTTGACATTTTCCACCCTTTTGTGCTTTAGCTCAAGATGCTAACTGCAAACCTGATACCACATGGCATGTTTAAAAAAGAACTTTATTTTTTATTACATTATTGTGAGAAATTCACAAATAATTAATCCAGAATTAGTGTATCCTAAACATTTAGCTCAAATTCATGAGATAAGATATAAATGACATGCCTCAGTGCCTCCCGGGGTTTTGCGCCAATTGACATCACTTGGAGCTAGTCACATGCTTTTTATATTAGTGTATATTAACATTTTTATGCCTTTTTATGACTGATTTAACAGAGTCAACCAGAACATTGAGACAGATGCAAAATTATTATTTTATTTATTATTGAAAAAATACTGCAGAAATTAGATGATTCATGCAATTGCTTATATAATTTAGCAGAGTAAACACACAAAAAAGAAAAAAAAAAGTGACTTTATTAGAAATTCGAAAATTATTTCATGATAATTGAAGCTAAATGTAAAATTTTGCAGAGACAGTCAAATGTAGGTACTCGCTGTCAATATAACAATCAAAAATGGTGCTGTTCTACATTCTGAGTGAACTAGGCCTTAAAATATCCACAGAACACTACTGAATGATGGACAATCAGAGGCCACGAGAAGCAAGAATACACTATGCTGACTGATAAAAAAAGTACTGTAGACATATCTGCATATAGGCTACCCTCCACTATGCCACCCATTCCACATCCCTGCAACACGGATGTGTTGTTGTGGTTGGGCTGAGAAAAGTACATGGAAGAGAATGGAAAAAAGGTATTGAGAGACATACTATGGTGTTTATTTTCGGCTAGAGGTGATGTTGGCCCAACGCAAAGCTCCCTAATCAGTAGTGGCAGTTCTCGGAGCTGTGGTCCCCAGAGACCCGGGCTGGTGGAGGAGCTGTCATCTTAGTAATGATTTCTTTATTTTGCAGGAAAAGCTTCTCGCCAGGGGAAAAGCACCACTTCCGGCCCGGAGGGAAACCTAAGCCACCCCAGACCGATCGCTCCAGTCCATGTCTCAAGCTCCATCTTAAGGGACCGTGGCAGCACTTTCATCTGGCCTCTTTCCCCTCTTAGCCATCAATATCACCTCTCTTACTGCAGCCATTCAAGACCCCCAGAGACTACTCTTTACTTTCCACCAAAGAAAAAAAACTAATATTTTGATTCCGTTCTTAAATGGGACAGGGTCCATTTGTTTTTTTTGGGAACACTTGCATGGGATATTAGCACTAGCGTATCTTGCCTAAAGATAGGTATCTTGTAAGCTGCGCATGTGTGCCAAAAGTCTGGGTTTTTGAACTGTGTAACACCTTGAGGTATTGTTTACGACACCTCATCTATCTGGAAGCAATTGGAGGGATTTTTGTCTGGGACATTTTCATTGATGACAAATGAAGAAACTTTTGGCTTGGTATTTTATAACATTTTGTAAAAAAATAAATAAATAAAAAAATCCTAAGAGTCAAAATAGGTCTGCATTGTTTTTAATGACATTCTGCGATGGAAATCCCTAATACACTTATAATGAAATATTTAGACAAATGTTATTTCATATGAATTATACATCATAATGGTTTTTTCAGAGGAAAATTGCCGAAAAATTTGAAAATATTAAAAGTGTTTAATAACATTGTGTGGTGAAAATGACCTTTTAGATATATTTGTCTGCTTTATACACACAAATGCACAAAAGTAAATATTGCAACATGTAACTTTCTGTGAGCTTTAATTATATTATGACAAAATCTAAGTTTAGTCTGAAAACAGACCTTTAATTAAGATTTAACATTAACACTTAATTTAAAGAAGGAAAATAAATTTAAATGCTTTCATTTTACCATAAATGCACATTTTCTAACAAAAATGCAAACACATTGCTAAATGGGGTCTTGACATTTGAATGAAAAATTATTTATATATATATTTGTTTATTTTTGATGTATGAATGAATGAATGAATAAAAGGCAGTATTGTTCATGATTATCTCTTTATTTGTATTAGAATAATTTAAATAGCATGATATAATGATAATTAAGTAATAATATTCATGCATAAAGAATAAAATGGCTCATTCATTTAATATAATGATTAATTAGATTTATTAAATTAATTGCTGGTAATAACTGAACCTAAAACTTGAACCACCAATTACTCTGGCAATTGTTTTACACAGGGGATGCCCTTTCAGCTGCAACACCCACACTTCCCCATTCACACACAATAGCCAATTTAGGTTGATCAATTCACCAAACTGGAGCCCCTGGAGGAAACCCACACAGATACGAGGAGAACATGCAAACTCCACACAGAAAGCCCTCCTGGTCCAGCTGGGACTTGAACCAGTGCTAACCACTTAGACACTTAGACCCTTAAGAAACTCCAAATATGTAAACGTTTATTGAATTACATGTGGACTCATACTATAGTCAAAAATGAAACAGCGCAGATGTCTGTCTGTTTGTTTGTTGCAGTAAGTGTGTTTGTGAATAAAGTGAACCACCCATACAATAACATCTAAAAGAGTGAATATTACCGCCAGCCTTCGTTGGATCTGTGTGTTGTGTTAGCAGGCTGGTGTAGACCCTCACTGTGCTAATATCCCCATGCTGAGCGAACCTCAGTGAAAACAGACCACTGACAGTTGAAAACAGGCACTTTGAAGGGTACCACAGATCCAGTGGGCCCAACACAACAGCAACAAGGCCTTGAAGAAAAGCAAAACTTTTTTTTTTCACCCGAGCTGCAGATAATCAAGACCAGCCTCCACGAAATCACAAAAACCCAAGCTGAGCACAAGTTAGAGCAATTCCCTCCGTCTCTCTCTCTGTCTGAGCCATTCTGATTGTTCCAGAAACAACAGATGGAAATTCTTAGTATAAACATGTAAATATTCCAGTCATCAGCGTATATTGACATAGACTGATATTTCAAAGAGCAGGATTACAGAAAAAACCCCAGAATGACATTAGCATCAACCTATAGAAGACAGACTACTTAAAATCTTAATTTCTTCTCAAAAACTCGCTGAAGATGATGTAACGTAATGCAATGACAGTGTTAATTGAATCAGAACCCGCCCATGGTCTATGAAGGTGGATACAACATGTGAATTTGCGCAACTGTATGGCCTCCGGGATTTGATATAAAATTTGAATTTGAGCTTCTCGCATAGCCGGTCTCTGTCTAAACACAGCGACCCTGATCGTCAGCCTCATGGGGAGGGTGATTGGCTTAAGGAACCCGTTCTTTGATTGTACATTGTTAGCAATGGGGCCTCGCTTTGGTGCATTGGAGCTCTGGCTAAAATCAGGCTCTACCCACTGCCCTATTCTGACACCGTCGACTCCCAGGCCAAGCTTCCCCCTTCTGATTGCTGCAATATGACACAAACCATCATTATAATCACCCACAGTAAATCTCAACAAACCTCATTTAGGCAAATCAGAGATCATGTAGAGAGACTGCAGCATGCCTCCAGAGTTAGCGTAGCACTGCAGGAAAACAAATGCTAGATTCTCTTTGGCAAGTGCTTGAAAAAATAAATCAGATAGTTAATACGTCTCTGATCACGGGCTGATTGCGGGTAATTGAAATACTCACGGCCGTGAAACTCTGCTGGGAAACTGGTTATTGTACGAATAAACGGCAGTTATATTTCAATGCTAACTGCGCTCTTTTTTTTCGCCCTCTGGTCTGACACTGCAACAGCTGCTTTTTAGCATCTTTACAGCCACCCAAGGAATTAACAAACCCAAAAAACTCCAATGTTGTCCGACGGCAAGTCCAGAGGCACTAAACACTTATGACTGGAAGTTGCCGTGTAGCCAGCTTTAGCAGCACATGGATTTAAGCCCAGATGGAAAAAGAGAGCGAGAGTGTGTGGCTATGCCCTGTAATTTTCTGTTGGCAGGTGGGCGATGGCTCTGATTTAATCTGGGCCTTAGCCTCACCATCCGCATTATTGTTACGGGATTCCCCCAGTCCCTCGCCTCCGGATCTTCTGTCACATTCTGTCATGCCAGCCCTGTGCAGTGCCAGCTGGAGCGGGGGGCACTAGAGACTGCAGATTAAGCATTATCCCCTGCCGCCCCCTCCTCGTTCCCCTCGCCCTGTCCATCATGCCTGTGTAGTGGCTTATGAACGTGGGCTGCTGGAATGAGGTTTAAGTGCTGGAGGGTGTGAGAGTGGCATTACTGCCTCATGTTCAGAGCCTGTGTAGAAAAGTCATATATACTTAAGAATGTGCTGTTGTTGAACTTGAGTCTGTGATGTTATCAAAACGTTTGTTTGAGAATTAAGACTAGCCTGACATAGCAACACTGACTCAACCGATAATGCAAGATTGGGGCTGGGATAGGGTTTGGGATTGAGGACAAGTTTCATTTTAGTTCAAAATTTCAAATAACTAAAAGAAGAATTTAAAAAGACAACTTAACAGAATTGAAACAGTCATAATCGGTTTGATTCTGCTTGTAACAGTGAAATTGGGATAAGATTGGCGCAGGGCTATCTGTTTTTGATCAGCTTCTTTATACCATCCAAATTACATGTTAGCTTCAACAGATAATACAAGATAAATGCATTGTGTCTTTATTTAATCTCTTCAAGAGCTTCTCACTGATAGCAGAACACTGGAGTGACTATTTGGAGGATATTTAACATTCTTAATACAAAATAAAAAAAAATCTCTTTATAGTCAATGGTAAGTCAAATACTGCACATATATTAAACCCCCATCTCACGTCAATACTGACAGGTGCAGGTATGTTGCTTATGGTACAAACATCTGGGGTTTTAAATGCTTATGTTAAGCATAATAACACAAACAAACAAATTGCATACTAATTTTAACACCAGAAATATGTCAAATGTGAAAGCTCTTCTTATCTATGATAGTAAAAGTATTCAGAAAATCTTCAGAAAACAGTCACTTTTTGTACAGTTCCACTTTAAATTAAATACTAATTTCATCACAAATTGCAAGTGATATGTCAAATGTTTTCCAGAACTTATATGTCTTCAAAAAGCTTCTCAGATATTATAATAAGGCCTTACAATGACTATTTGGAAGGCACAGTATGCAATGTTTGCATATTGCAAAATATAAAGCAGTGTTCTGGTGGTTATTAGATATTTGAACGAAAATATTGTACATATTGCACTTTTAAAACAAATTTCAGACCTGCTCACCATATAAATCACCTTCATCATAAGTGAAGATGCTTGTACAATAAGCAACGAAAATTAACATCAATATCGGGGTGGGATTGTGTGCCTGCTAAATTGCATACTTATGTCAATCAAACAATCAATCAATCAATCAATCAATCAATCAATCAGTCAATGCAATACAAAGTATGTCAAATGTCTTTCGGCATTTTAACATCTCAACTATAATAATAACATTGTATGATACGTTTTTGGAGACCCTAAAACAATTTCAGACCTGATCAGTAGAGGGCCTATATATGCTAAACATATATCATCCTCATCATCATCATCATCATCATAACCACAGCTGCTTGTACCATAAGCAACATGCATGAACGTGTCAATATTGGCCTTACACAATTCAGTAAGAATCTACAGTGACTATTTGGAGACCTTAAAACAAATAAACAAATTTTTAGACCTGCTCAGTTGAGACGTGGCATGTGTTAAATATAAATCATCATCATCATCCACACAGCTGCTTGTACTATAAGGAACACACATAAATGTGTCAATGTTATGAAGCATGCTGGGGGCAATGATATTTGATCACTGCTGGTGAGATGCTGTCCTGCGGTTGTATTCACACAACTGGAACGACTATGGTTTGGTTTAACCTAGAGTGATTTTATGCTGTATTCAAATTTTCTTGTGACATTGTTGAGTATGTTTTTAATATTTTGTCAATTTGTTATGTTTAGACAACTATTATTGCTAGAAAATCAGTTGTAAACTAAAATTAAGTTTAAAATCAATCTTGAATTAATAGGAAATGTAGCCAAAAACTTTACTTGTGTCCTTGATAGGGTGTAACTATTGATTTAACTTAATAAACACAAAATATTGTTTCAGCATAGATATCACAATGTGCAAATCTGCAATAGTCACAAGGTCTAATAGGTTGTAATAGTGTGAAAGATTTTAAATTTAATGTATTTGTAAGGCCTGTAAGATTTCAAGCTAATTTAAACCATTTGGGCACAATAATTTCTAAAGTTTACAATTTTAACAAAGCTTGTTTATTTATACAATTAAGACTACATGGTGTTAATTTACATTTGATTATTGCATTTCTGAACCACAATGCTGTTAGACTCCACCGAAAACTTTGAAGCGCTATTTATTTAATTTTTATCTTTGTTTTCATTTGTGCTTTATTTTATTTTGTATATTTTAGTTTTTATTTTGTATATTTTATGCAGATGCACTCTCCTAAAAATATGAATTCTTTCCAAATAGTTACTCAAATCATCTTTGTGAAATTATATTCAAATTGCAATATATGTCACAGAAAAACAAAACATCGCAATGTCAGTTTTTTTTCCAGTATCATGCAGCCCTAATTTAACTACTAAGCAATATTAATTAATCAC
Organism: Danio choprae; assembly: GCA_903798125.1. Taxonomy (NCBI): domain Eukaryota; kingdom Metazoa; phylum Chordata; class Actinopteri; order Cypriniformes; family Danionidae; genus Danio; species Danio choprae. The sequence continues at coordinate 2,565,758 of CAIGQW010055454.1, read as the reverse complement.
ATCCACCTACTAAGGGTTAGAATGTGGGTTAGGGTTATTTGCATGTAATTATGCATGTTTATTGCAATTACTACAGTAAGTACATAGAACATGTGTAACAAGGACACATTAAAATAAAGGGTCACACTTTATTTTAATGTACAATACAGTTCACGCTATTAACAAACCATTAACAAAGACATCTAGTTCAGTAAACTACTAGTTAGCTGCTTATTAATAGTTAGGTAGTAGTTGGGTTTAGGTATTGGGTAGGATTAGGAATTTAAAATAAGATCATACTTAAGTGCTAATAAACAGTTAATATCTTTAATAACAGATAACAGAATAACTGGCATAATAAGCCATTTACTAAAAAAAAAACTGTATTTGTTATTATAATTTATAATTTATAATTATTATTATTATTATATGGGCTGCACGGTGGCGTAGTGGGTAGCATGATCGCCTAACAGCAAGAAGGTCGCTGGTTCGAGCCTCGGCTGGGTCAGTTGGCATTTCTGTGTGGAGTTTGCATGTTCTCCCTGTGTTGGCGTGGGTTTCCTCCGGGTGCTCCGGTTTCCCCCACAAGTCCAAAGACATGCGGTACAGGGGAATTGGGTAAGCTAAATTGTCCGTAGTGTATGAGTGTGAATGAGTGTGTGTGGATGTTTCCCAGTGAAGGGTTGGAGCTGGAAGGGCATCCGCTGCGTAAAACATAATGTTTACTTTTGTTAAAGAAAAATATTTAGAATCTTTTTTGATAATTTTTTTTTGAGAATTGAATATTTTGGAAAACTTACTTTTCAATAAAGAGATTTAAGCGCTTTTCACAGAAAGTGCCAAATAGCACGTTTGCAAATGCCTTCCTGAACGTGTAAAGCATTAACATTGATGAGTATTTATTTTTGCTCATAACCACTGCTCTCATGACTCAAGAAAATGTCTTCCCCAAGTTTGTAATGGCATTACAAATTGTACACAAATCAGTCACCCGCGCAGACACTGCAAACCATGAGCAATAAACTCTTCCTGTAAGAACTACAAAATTATACTGAGCAAAATAAAACAAAAGCAGTCCAGATATCTAGTGAGGAAAAAAATCTTTGCCGCCCCCCCCAAAAAGCAAGGGTTAGTTGTTCAGTCATGTTAAGTCTGGAAACAGAGAACATGAAGGGTGGCTTTTATCCGGAGTGTGCACACGCATGTGTGTGTGTGTGTGTGTGTGTGTGTGTGTGTGTGTGTGTGTGT
>CAIGQW010055454.1:2532656-2559323 GCA_903798125.1 Danio choprae | reverse complement strand
CTTTCTTTCTTTCTTTCTTTCTTTCTTTCTTTCTTTCTTTCTTTCTTAATATATCATTATTAACATAAAGCCTTGTTTAAATTTTTAAAATGGAAATTGGATATTTGTAGCTAGTTTGGTAATATTTACTTAAGGTAGCAAACAGTATGCAATTGTTCAAGTGTACAGAATTAGAATAAAATTGAAACTTAATTTCAATTTCATTTCATTTGAAATGTCTTGTTTGAAAGTTCTTAAAGTCCTGCTGCAGACTTTTATCTCAATATAATCAAGCATTTCCAACTGAAGCGGAATATTGAGTAAAGGGGATACAGGTTTTATTTTTGCCCTCCTCCTCTTGTCTTTCACTCACAGCGAACTAAAGGTTGGAGGGGCGTGGCTAAGCATATTAGAAGGACTACCATTCCAGAGCAGAAGCAAATGGATTAAATTTGATTAAAGATTATCAAAACAAACAGATTTTAGTCTATTAACTTGCAGTTATTATTTGTTCACTATAAGAATAACAATGTGCACTAGCAAAATAACTTTAAAATAAAAATCAGTTAGTTAGTTATAAGCAAACAGATACTTTAATAGCAAACAGGCTCAGTTTGCCTGACTCTACACAAAAGAGAGAGACAGTGTGAGGAGTCTGGCTCAGTCTTCCAGAATTACACAGCCTCCAGCGACTATTTTAAAACATCATTTCAGATTTGGGAGTGAATTTACTATGAAGCAATGTCTCAGCTCATAATGTGTGTTACAGGCTCTGATTGCTTATCAAAGTCAAACGACGAAGGCGTAGGAATTTCTCATCATTACCAAGTGAGAGCGGGCCTCTTTTTTTTGAAACATGAGAGAATATGTGAGACGTGGCCCAGACTGAGAAACACTGAGAATGCGGGTGCACGAAAAACAACAAACACCAAACAAAATATTTTACTTTTCTTTCTACCAGTTGTTACGATCTGAACCGAACGTAGACCACCCTCTGGGCAAAAGAGAAATCTGTTATGACAGAAGATGCTGAAAGATTTTGTTTCCTGTTCCTGTACTGCTGATTTTATGCTAATGAATCTCAGATGCCGACTGTTGTGTAAACACGAGCTCGCAGTGTTTTGAGAGCGGCGTGGATTTGATATTTAATCATTGAATTCATCATCTGCCAAAATACATCTTTACGCTTTGGTTCAGCTGAAGTGCAAAACCACCTAAATATTGAAAAATGTTTTGAAATGGTAGTTTGTTGTTGGAGAAATCACAGATTCATGTAATATTCCCATGCATCATCACAAAACACTTTCGGATTCTTCATACTTCACCCTTAAAAACCCCCCAAAAAGAACATTCATCAGTTATTCACCCTCATGGTGTTCCAAAACCATACAACTTTCCTTCCAGAAGAATATACACTAGACTGTATATTCTGTATATAAAAAAATCTATAAAATGCTGGGTTGGTTCACCCACATTTGGGTTTTAGGACATGGCTAACCTATTTTTTATACTGTTTTCCATCATTCTTTAAAATATCTTCCTTTGTGTTAAACAGAAAAAAAGAAACACAAACAGGTCAAGTAAATTAGATGATGACAGAAATGTCATTTTTCAGAAAACTATCCCTTTCAGTTACTTGTTCAGTCAAAATATGCTTTTTTATCTAATTAAAACAACTTTGTTTTAACAATAATTTTAAGTTATACAAGATTCAATTTGATGTTTTTAGTCAGTTTGATATATTTAAGAGTAAATTTGATAATTTAATTTAACTTATGAAAGAATAAAGCATCACATTGCTTTTGTGTGTATTCTCAATTAAACAGGAATGTCACACAACCTTTGATTGTCATTCTTTCCAGGAATTTACAATAAAAAAGTCTAAAGCTTCAATATTTAAAAAATGCAATTATTTTAATGGTCTCTTTTAGATATTGACTAATAGTAACTTTAGACTCACAAGAATGCTCCTGCATGTAAACACAGTCAACATAGTCATAGCCATAGTCAACATAATATCTAAAGGGACCATCAAAAATATGTGTAACCAAAAAACATCATAAAAGAATCCCAGATATCATTCATTCATTTTCCTTTGGCTTAGTCTCTATTTCAGAGGTCGCCACAGTGGAATGAACCTACATGAATCAAAACTACATGTTACATTGCAAAGTCATGCAATAACTTTGCATAGAAAAACTCAACATTTAAGTAAATATTTACTGGTTAACTTTCCATCCATTGAGCTGCTAACTGAACTGACTTGACCAGTTGAGCAGGAGCAATTGAACCAGTGAGTTGAATTTGTGAAAATGATCATTTTGATTTGTGAATGAATCATTCAGATCATCATGATTCAAATCAGCCAACTTAAATAAACCAGTTTCAAATGTAACTTAATGAAAATAAGCAACCAACACAACTTACAAATGTCTCCTTTTGTCAATAGGGGAAATACTTGGGAATAGGGAAAATTGTTCGTATTTCTGGGGGGCGAGCTATCCCTTTAATTACTACACTGTTTAACCAAGTTGGACAAGGCGATGTGGCTTAGAAAACTAAATCATACATGATTTACATTCTTTTCCTTCAGCAGCCTTGAGCACAGTTAAAATCAGAGGGCTGCGTTTATATTTGTGTACGTTTTCAAACTACGCAAAAATTAGAGAGTATGTATGGCCTACATGACTTCTGCATGCCAATGTTTGCCTTTTTTTCCCCCTCCAGACACTCTCTTGAGGGTTTTTTCAGGGGGGGTGAGGGAGGTTTCTAACATGAAGACTTCCATCTGTTGGTGGCTAATTGTGTCTGAGTTCAGTCTGTAGCCATAATCACAGCACCATCATTTCCATCTGCTGAGAGAGCGAAGTCGGCTACCGCACGCTCGCCGTCGCACTTTAAAGTCCCTGCCAAAGGCCGAGGCTCCCAAAGGAAGGTGCGATTTTCTTCAGAGTGAATGTCTTGTTTCAGCTCCCAAATTTAAAATACCAGATTGTTCGAGCAGGGAATCTGAAGGACGGTGGAGGAAATCTAGAGCAATTACAGCTGAGCCTTAAAGAATTCAGTTGGTGGAGGGCTGAATTCATGTAATGTGTTCAAGACAGGAACAAAGATAACCTGTGTGGCTCAACCCCAGTTAAGTCTTTATGGGTGGAACCATGTGTTAATGGGAAGTTTTTATAGGCTTTCATCGACTCAAATTTTTTACATTGCGTATATTATAAATGACAGCTGCCTCAAACTGTTTTGACCCTGTCACACTGTACTGCTGACAATAATGAACATTTTGTTGCATTTAAGGCAAACTGACATGGAGCAGCAACTGTTGTTGGGGAAACTGTGGCTAGTTGTCCAAATAATTCTTGTACAGATCAGAAAAACCTCAAAATAATTCCCATTCACACGGATCTGTGAAAATGTTTAAAAACACAATTGACCCAAAGTGTCTTACTGGGATATAGTTCAGACAAAAAAATATGCATTCTGCCATCATTTACTCATCCTCCACTTGTTCCAATGCTAAATGAGTTTCTGCAGGACACATAAGAAGATCTTATAAGGAATGTTGGAAACCAGTGGCCATTGATTTTCATATATTTTTATTTACTACTATGGAAGTTTATGGCTACTTTTGACCAACAATAATTCACAAAGACCTAGAGACCAAAGACGTGCATGTCAAATTTTTCTTTAAATTTGTAGCTGAAATGACAATGTGGACACATACTGTAAGTAACTACTTCAATTAGACAAATCAGATATAAAAAAGCTCAGTCATTTTCAGATATCATGGTTTTTTGTTTTACATTGAAAAGTACAAATGAAAAAAACCCAAAATGTTTATAGAAATTGCTAAAACTAGCCATTTTGATTTTCAGAAATCATGTTTTCACATTGAGTATTGAAGTATACCATTGCAAAAACATCTGAAAAATTCCAAAAAACAGTGATTACCTGTTTTTGCAAATTTACTCTTTATATGGTTTTACTAAATCTATATCATTCGAAACTCTAAAATGTTGCTATATATTTTATATTATTTTTGGTCATATAAAGGAAGACAAAAAAGCAGGTTTTGTCAAAAGATTTAATATTATTTTGTGAATAAATCAGTATTTTTGTTAATTATGGCTCTGAGTAAGATGTCACATGTTTCATAGGAGCCTTTTTATTTTTTTAATTGCATGAAGAAAAGTTCTATAAATTAAATTTTTTAAATCAGTTTTTATTCTGTAGAAACAGCATTTGCGTCTCTACAAAATAAAAATGGACCCGGTTTATATCAGGTGTCATAAACTACTATCCGCTGACATTTAAATTAATCACTGAATATAATATACTTATTACCCAAAAGACACTGGTAATTATGAGGTAGAATTCATGGCCAGATAATGTCAAAGATGTCCATTCAACTTTCATTTCAGCACTATTTTCAACGATGACAGGTCTTTTCAATGGTCAAATCAATGTCTAAATATTTGCTGGGCGTTTATAAATGCATAAATCATTATTATGAAAGTTTTATTATTATTATTATTAACCTGTAGCACTAAATATGTTACTACCCTTAACTAGGTCCAACCTCAATAGCAACAAAAATATTTTCAATACAATACAAACATGATGACTTTTTCTGATGTGGCAGAACAAAAATCACTGAATAAAAGGTGTGACAAGCCTGGTTGCCTTTTCGTAAATAGAGCTGTAGACCAAGAAGTATGTGTAATTCAGAAGTGTCCTAATTAGTATTCAGAGACCCTTAGGGGTGGAAAAAGCCCAGAAAACATGTCTGGCAGCAATTTTTTTTTTCAAAAGTGAATCTGAAGACACTTCTCCACTCACCTGTTCCACAAAACTCATGAATTTTACCAGTGTCCATTTCCTTTGCATCTATAAATAGAGAAGTTCAGTGTTTTCTTTGTGGAGGTGCACACAGATCATATTTGCCTTGTTAAGGAGGTGCTAATCTGCCGCTGGCCAACATTCCCTCAAACAATACATGTTACAGTGAGAAAAAAAAGAAAAAAAAAAACAGGCTGCAAAATTAGATCAGGACTGCACCTATTAGATGGAGCAGCACTGCAGCTGTGTACACTGTGCTGGTAGAGTTATGTTTCACAAAGTGAAGAAATGAACACGTATTATTTTCATGTCTACAATGAAAATGTTATCTCTTGTGATATGCAATGGTTTATTTAAATGTTGTATTGGTCCAACCTTTTTTTTAATTATTATTTTGTTATGTTAATAGCTATAAAATGCTGTGATATAAATGACATACTTCATATGATAAAAAAAATTATAATAACTTATAATGATAACACGGGCCTCACGGTGGCGCAGTGGGTAGCACGATCGCCTCACAGCAAGAAGGTCGCTGGTTCAAGCCTCGGCTGGGTCAGCGAGTTTGCATGTTTTCCCCGTGTTGGCGTGGATTTCCTCCAAGTCCAAAGACATGCGGTATAGGTGAATTGGGTAAGCTAAATTGTTAGAAGTGTATGTATGTGTGTATGGATGTTTCCCAGTACTCGGTTGCAGCTGGAAGGGCATCCTCTGAATAAAAAATATGCTGGATAAGTTGGTGGTTCATTCCGCTGTGGCGACCCCAGATAAATAAAGGGACTAAGCTGAAAAGAAAATGAATGAATGAATGAATGAATAATGATAACACAAGAAAAAAATTGTTAATTATGGATCTGATCATGTATATTGTAATTCTGATTTAAATATCAGCATAATCTCATGGCAAATTGTAGCTTTTTTGGCAGATTAGTGGCTAATCTATATGAATTTGTACAAACTTATTCATACAATTTGTACAATGTTTTCACAGTCTAGTGATAGTGGGGTTAGGTGTGGACCTACATGCTTATTTTTCTGAGAAAAAAAAAAGTCATACAAGTTAGGTTGTAGGATTTCAGTCAAACAAGCCCCTAATTCATTACACCTATATACCATTACATTTCCATGTTTGTCATTTCCAGAGATTGGACGTGTATGTATTATACTCATTTTTGTAGAGGTATGCAAGAACATTGCGGTAGCTAATAAATAAATCTGATAATTAAAGAAAAAATGTAAAAAAAAAAAAAAAAGCATGACATTATATGTGAATATATATTATTATTATTATTATTATTATTATTATTATTATTATTATACGCATGTCATGTGACCATTAACCCTCTCCCACACCCACAGACACTGGGTATTTTTTTGCATGCTAAGTAAAACAGATTTACTGTTAATGTATAACATTACAATTAAAAATTATATGTTGTTTGCATTAACAAAGCCAAAAATGATCATAAAACTAACATAGAAAACAACAAAAATATCCATAAGGATGAACAAGAAGATGGTCTGACAGGCGATTACATATGAACTTGTACCACACGAAACCCTTACCTGACTTCTTTTTTTTACCTTTTCCAGGCACATTTTACCTCAGTAAGTGACTCAGGTCTCCCTCATCATTGCAGACCACCTGTACAGATGACTCAGCGTTGGCCTCACATTTACCTGCATCAAAAGAGCAAAACCTGTGTAAACCAAAGCACTTCCTCAGGCCTTAAACAACCCCGCTAACAGGTCAGGCTTCCTTCCGAAACACCTACCTACACCCAATAAAAAAAAAAGTCCAAGTCTGGTGCCAGCAACATAAAGAAGATGAGACAACTAATATTGTCTTGGCTACCGCTGCATAGCCTGCAGTCACAAGTCCATTGTTGCTGTGCTCTTTTGAAGCCTGGGAAAAATATCAAAGTGTTACGGCTTGACAGAGCTTTGAACACTTAGGTACTGGCCCGATGACAAAAAAAACCTTAGACAACAGAGGGAGAGGAGAGCGAGAGACATTTCTTTTCCCTCCAGTCCTTTATTTCCCCACGTCACACTGGCCCACAGCATTTCTCCAGTTTCAAGCCCTGACTTGATTGTTTCAGGGTTATGTGAATGGCCTGCTCTTAGCAGAAAGAGACTCTGGCTCTGCAGCCTCAGGTAAGGCTCTCCTGCTACATGACAGCTTGACAAGTGATCTTCCATTTACTCTTTCTCAGGAAGTGAGGACCAGAGTAGCTCACAAGTTCTGGCACATTAAGATAGGACTCTCTCCTTTCTTTCTCTCTCTTGCTCTGTACAGTCTGCCTGTCCCATGGACTCCATATTCCTCTCACTATTCTTTTTTTTTTGCTTGTTGTCAGATGATGCTGTCTCTCACTCGGCAGCACAAAGAAAGAGGGGAATGCCAAATACTTCCAATCATGCCATTTCCACATGGAATGAGCCTGTCAAATTGGTATCTTCCATCTGACAAGCTGACAAGCAATGAGGGGAAGAGAGAGAGAGAGAGAGAGAGAGAGAGAGAGAGAGAGAGTTAGTGAGTGAGTGAGTGAGTGAGTGAGTGAGGGAGAGAAAAAGGAAATGAAGAAATAGGATCACATGAGAATATGCTGCCTAACTCCTTGATGTGCTTCTTAAAGGGGAAATCACCCAAATAAAATTCTGCCATCATTTACTTACCTTCATATCAATATAGACCAACAAATTTTGCTTCTCAAAAGGAAAAAAAAAATTAATTGTACTGGGAATTACGTTCCCATGAAAGTATTTTACACATTTTTGACCGTTCAAAAAAAACAGTGGTTATCTACAGGACTGCATATGCACTGGCATGGTGTTTCTTAACCAAGTAGGGATGGATTTTGCTCAGAATTAAAATGTGGCCTGTAATAAAACAACAAAAACTCTGGAATCTGAAGAAAAAGGCTCAGGATAGACTTTGCCCTCTTTTCTGAACTTTTCTTTCCCTCTGGTATTGATAAATACTCAGGTGTGACTAGTAACAAGGTTTTATTCACTATCTTTGATCAATTTAGATCAAATTAGGCCCAACATAGAATATTGCTGTAAAATGTAAACATTATACTCACAAGTTATTTCATAAAAAGATGCTAAATCACTTAAATACTTGTGCAATATGTTCTGTTTTAAAAGTCTGAAGTGATAAATTGATCTCAAAAATCTCTTTATTTGCAAATGAAATATTGCTACTTGCTTCTACCATGATGTCAGCTCATTAAATTACAATATTTGAGAGACTGAACAGTTTGATTTTATTAATGTATGCCTGATCTAATTTATTCTTTATTTAATAACCCCCCCCCCCCCCACACACACACACACACAAATAAGTCATTACTACCATTGTTACAAAAAATGACAATAAAAATGATGAAAATGATGAACTCCTCCATGAACTGCCACCTTATCGTGGTGGAGGGGTTTGAGTGCCTGAGTGATCCTAAGAGCTATGTTGTCGGGGGCTAATGCCCCTGGTAGGGTCTCCCAAGGCAAAAAGGTCTTAGATGACAGGTCAGACTAAGTGCGGTTCAAAAACCCCTTATGAGTGAATCATCATCGAGGACCGTGATGTCGCCCGGTATGGCGCAGCCGGGGCCCTACCCTGGAGCCAGGCCTGGGGTTGGGGCTTGTATGCGAGCGCCTGGTGGCCGGGTTTTTTCCCACGGAACCCGGCCGGGCTTAGCCTGAAGGAGTGACGTGGGACCATCCTCCTACAGGCCCACCACCTGCAGGGGGAGCTGTAAGGGGCCGGTGCATTGTGGAACGGGTGGTGGTCGAAGGTTAGGACCATGACAACCCGATCGTCAGACACAGAAACTGGCTCTTGGGACATGGAATATCACCTCACTGAGAGGGAAGGAGCCTGAGCTTGTGCGGGAGGTGGAACGGTACCTACTAGAGATAGTTGGGCTCACCTCCACCCACAGCTGGGGCTCTGGAACTCAACTTCTTGAGAAGGGCTGGACTTTCTTCTTCTCTGGAGTTGCTCACGGTGAGAGGTGACGGGCTGGTGTGGGCTTGCTTATAGCTCCCCAACTTAGCCGCCATGTGTTGGAGTTTTTCCCGGTGAATGAGAGGGTCGTCTTGACCCGAAGACACACTCCCTGTGTCTTCGGGTCAGGGATGGGTCTCTCACTGTGGTTTGTGCCTACAGGCCAAACACCAGTGTAGAGTACCCGGCCTTCTTGGAGTCCTTGGGAGGGGTGCTGGAAGGTGCTCAGACTGAGGACTCCATTGTTCTACTGGGGGACTTCAATGCCCACGTGGGTAATGACAGTGATACCTGGAGAGGCGTGATTGGGAGGAACAGCCTCCCTGATCTGAATCCGAGTGGTGTTTTGTTATTGGACTTCTGTGCTAATCACAGTTTGTTCATAACAAACACCATGCTCGAGCATAAGGGTGTCCATCAGTGCACATGGCACCAGGCCACCCTAGGGCGGAGGTCAGTGATCGACTTTGTGGTTGCATCATCTGATCTCCGACCGTATGTCTTGGACACTCGGGTAAAGAGAGGGGCAGAGCTGTCAACTGATCACCACCTAGTGCTGAGTTGGATCCGCTGGCAGGGGGGAAAGCTGGACAGACCTGGCAGGCCCAAGCGTATCGTGAGGGTCCTCTGGGAACGTCTGGCTGAACCTCAAGTCAGAGGGATTTTCAGCTCTCACCTCCGGAAGAGCTATGACAAGATCCCGAGGGAGGCTGGAGACATTGAGACTGAGTGGTCCTTGTTCTCCGACGTGAGAAGCTGTGGCCGTAAGGGATGTGGTGCCTGTCGGGGCGGCAATCCACAAACCTGGTGGTGGACACCGGAAGTAAGGGATGCCCTCAAGCTAAAGAAGGAGTCCTACAGGGCTTGGTTGGCTTGCAGGACTCCAGAGGCAGCTGATGGGTACCGACAGGCCAAGCGTGCTGCACCGGAGGGTGTGCTCCAACAATAGGGTGATCACACTCCTCAGCCTCCCGGGGAAAGTCTATGCCAGGGTACTGGAGAGGAGGATCCGGCCGATAGTTGAACCTAGGATCCAGGAGGAACAATGCGGTTTTCGTCCAGGCCGTGGTACACTGGACCAGCTCTATACCCTCACCAGGGTGCTCGAGGGTTAGTGGGAGTATGCCCAACCAGTCCACATGTGTTTTGTGGACTTGGAGAAGGCATTCGACCGTGTCCCCCGTGGCAATCTGTAGAGGGTGTTCTGGGAGTATGGGGTCAGAGGCACTCTGTTAAGGGCTGTGTCGTCCCTGTATGAACAGAGTAGGAGTTTGGTTCGCATTGCCGGCAATAAGTCAGACTTGTTTCCAGTGCATGTTGGACTCCGGCAGGGCTGCCCTTTGTCACCAATTCTGTTCATAATTTTTTATGCACAGAATTTCAAAGCGCAGCCTTGGGCTGGAGGGGGTCCAGTTTGGGGACCACAGGATTTCAACTCTGTTATTCGCAGACCATGTTGTTCTGTTGGCTTTATCGAACATGGACCTTCAGCATGCACTGGGGCGGTTTGCTGCTGAGTGTGACGCGGGTGGTATGAGAATCAGCACCTACAAGTCCGAGGCCATGGTGCTCCACCGGAAAAAGGTGGTTTGCCATCTCCAGGTTGGAGGAAAGTCCTTACGCCAGGTGGAGGAGTTCAAGTATTTTGGGGTTTTGTTCACGAGTGAGGGAAGGATGGAACGTCAGATTGACAGGCGGATTGGTGCAGCGGCAGCAGTAATGCGGTCGATGTATCGGTCCGTTGTGGTGAAGAAGGAGCTGAGCCGAAAGGCAAAGCTCTTGATTTACCAGTCAATCTACTTTCCTACTCTCACCTATGGTCATGAGCTTTGGGTCATGACTGAAAGGACAAGATCTCGGATACAAGCGGCCGAAATGAGTTTCCTTCGCAGGGTGGCAGGGCGCACCCTTATAGATAGGGTGAGGAGCTCTGTCACCCATGAGGACCTCGGAGTAGAGCCGCTGCTCCTCCACACCGAGAGAAGTCAGCTGAGGTGGCTTGGGCATCTGTTTCGGATGCCTCCTGGACGCCTACCTAGGGAGGTGTTCCAGGCATGTCCCACCGGGAGGAGGCCTCGGGGAAGACCCAGGACACGCTGGAGGGACTATGTCTCTCGGCTGGCCTGGGAACGCCTCGGGATCCCCCCGGAGGAGCTGGAGGATGTGTCTGGGGAGAGGGAAGTCTGGGTTTCTCTCCTAAGACTGCTGCCCCCGCGACCCGGCCCCGGAAAAGCGGTTGAAAATGAATGAATGAATGAATGAAAATGATGAATGTCAAGATTTTCAGTAAACTTCATGTTTATGAAGCTTTTTATGGCGAAGCTTGACATCTTTAGTTCATACTCATTGTATGTGATGATCTTAAAAAAATGACTATTTATTTTGCATTTTATGGAAGAAAGAAAATCATATGGGGTTGGAAACAACATGAGCTCGAAATGACAGCATTTTTGGTGTGTAAACTAATCCTTTAATACTGTTGGCCAAAGTCAACATGAAGTATAGGGAAGGACTTGCTCCTTTCTCAAATAAATGCAAACATAAACGGTAGATGGAAAAATACAAAATGCTTACAAAAAAAACGTATTTTAAAACATCACTGTCAAAAGCTGTTAAACTCTCTTCAATCTCTCATGGCTTCTGACAGGCTTTTGCTAGTATTTTTGCAGTCAGCTTTTATTTAACCATGAACTCATGGATTTACAGTTACATCAGACATTCTTTGAGGTTTGAGTAATTGTATTGACTGGATGTGCAATCTCTTTCACTGAATTAAGTAGCAAACTGTGAAATGACTGATTCACTCAATAAACAAGATATGAAATGATGATACATCATCTCAAAAGCATTTAGCGATCCATATTCGCTATAAAAGTCTGAGAAGTTGGAGGAGTTGTTAAAACAGCATTATTTTGCTACAGCAGGGGTTCCCTCTGTAATATTGGAGCTTGATTATGTTTGGCTGGGTTCCATCCTCCTTACAGCAAGCCAAACAATATCAGCCGATTCGTAAACTATGCTTCATTTGAACATTTGGTGGGGAATTTCACCCAAATATCACCTTCTACTGGGTCCATGATCTGTCTGTCTGTTGTTTGGGTAAACCGGCCCCTTTTGTTGTTGATTTTCCTGACATTCGCAGGCGTCCTTTGTATACGAGCATGTATCGCCAGTTAGACTAATGTTCCCATAAATCTCCAGTCGATTCAAAACACAGGGTACAATGTAACGCATGAGAATATAAACCCACACTCGGCGTAGGTTGCATTTAACGCTCTCTATCAGCGTCAGAGCAATCACGCCACATGGTTTCGTACCCCACTGTTTTAAAAGTCTAATAACAAACACAGTGTTTTACACCCTGGCAACGAATCAAACACGGCTATATTAAAAACACCCCGAAACCACATCCAGTAATTATATGAAAATGCGCGGCTCCTTCGTGACCTGGAAATGTCAAATTTTTACCTTGTAATCCAAGTTATGGCTTCTGACATGTAATGGAGGGGCTCTAACTTTCCAATCAGTTTGAGAGTAAAGTGGGTTTTTGGTCTCTCTTCCTCACCTCGCTTTTCTAAAGAGCCTGAAATCTCATAAAGCCATATGAAGTGCTGAAGGTGATGTAATGTGCTCTTAACATCGGCAAGGCAAGAGGGGCGGACTGGTGATTTACTGAGCGGAGAGGGAAGACATGACAGAGACTAATTGCTCTCATTTATCACGTTTGTGCGCATATTCGCAGTGTAAACTAATTGAAATCCTCTTACCTGACAGGCAGCCAGGCGGTGTGGAGGAGTGTTGGAGTATGGGGTGGATAAAGGATGGAGGAAGAGAGAAAGTGAGGGTCCAGACAGGAAATGAAGCTTTAACTCCAAATAAACCATGTCTTTGTCTAGACAAATCTCCCTGAGAATGGTAATGCTCTCTGAAAACGTGTTAATGTCATGTAAAGTCTTTCAGTGGAGGCAGACTCATGGCCAAAGCCCAGCACAAATGTGGCTCGTGAAGAAAGGCTCTTTTCCGGCATAAAACACCAAATCAAATTATTCAGGCTCGCAACAGCTGCCACTGCCGTCTGAGGGAGGCACGTTTGTACTCTAAAACCCCTGTGTGACAGGAACCATTAAAAAGCCTTAAGCAGAGGAACAGAGACATCAACATCGCCACAGACAACCACATGATGTGCACTAAACCCTCATCAATTGTATTTAAAGCTGGAGCTGGTGTTTAGCAACACTGGTGAGAAATATTGAGGGTAGGATTCACTAAACTGTATCCTATGTGCAGTATTGTAGTCTAGCAACACCATTGAACAAGAATGAGGGTTAGATTCATTTAACAGTATTCTGTGTGCAGCCAAATCACTGGAATACAGTTCAATCAGGAACTAATATTACATTTCAAATAAATCAGATTGATACATTAAATGTAAATTAGATGCAATTAATTCACAAAATGTTTCTGTTTTGCATAATGATAAACAGGAGTAGACAGAGTTTTATTTTAAAAAGGAGTTAAAGTGGAATTGCAGTAATATCAATTGCTTATTAGTCAATCAACCAAATAGTCCTGCTATGCTAGCTGTTGTTATGCTGGCCTGGTCAGAAGCCTTTCCTGCTGACTGTTTTTAAACATGTTTCTTAAACTCTCTTCTGTACATTATTTGGTTAAAACAAACAAATCTAGTCATGGCATTAAGCTGTTCCTATGCTGGGCTAGACAAAAATCTTAGTTTTCAAAATGTCACATCTTGTTCCATTGAGGCACCATCTTATTATTACTATTATTTTTTAATAAGTATAGTTGAGTTTTGAAAATTGATCACTGCTTATGCTGTAGTTGCCCAGTTATGGATGACACTAGAGGACTGCTTGAACATTTTCAGTTTCTCTGGATATTTTAGTTATATGTCTTAGTGACCACATGACCATTCTTCCAAATGTAAAATAAAAATGTCACAAGTGACTTTATTTAAAAGCAATTATTTATATTTATTTATTTGCATGAAATAATAATAATTAAAAAAAAGTGTTTTCAGATATTTTTACACAGCACAATACCAATGTTTGTTACCATGGGTGAAGAAATCAATCTTTGCTAGACCTTGATTTTCAGTCACAACTAATAAAACATTTGTTGTTTTTAATATAACAAATGTATTTCTTTAAAAATGCTCTGAATAACAATATTTTTTTATTTGAAATTTGAAAGAAACCTATAATAAATGGCAAATATTAACATTTTACATTAAATCCAGAGAAAAAGAGGATTTTCTATTGGTATGTATATATGAAATCAGCCATAACTGTGACTGTCATTATGATTCAGCATTACCGACTGACCTCTGTGTCAACTGACCGTGATTTGGTAGTTTTCCACTA
The DNA here is from genome assembly GCA_903798125.1 of Danio choprae. Classification (NCBI taxonomy): domain Eukaryota; kingdom Metazoa; phylum Chordata; class Actinopteri; order Cypriniformes; family Danionidae; genus Danio; species Danio choprae. The sequence continues at coordinate 2,545,109 of CAIGQW010055454.1, read as the reverse complement.
GGCTGTTTTTGGGTCTACACCTCTTTTATTGTTGTAAAAAGGGGAAAGAGAGGATCGCAAAGACCTTTTATGCCATTTAAACACCAGTGCTTAAAGTAAAGGTGCAGAGGAAAAGCGTAAAAATTTTAATCCCATTCCACCCTCTCTGTCATCCATCAAAAATGCCTTTTGTTTTCTGTCCAGGGCTGTAATTACCCAAAATCGGTAGGTGTACACGAGAATGAAAGAGAGGGGAGGAGGACAAGCGCAGAAATGAGAGAGAAAACGGAAGAAAAGAACTTGTGTTTTTCATGAGCGGTGGGATTTACCCTCCCCTGAAAAAAAAACTCCTCACACAAACAACGCCGTTCGAAGGGTAAATTAAAAGGATAGGTCAGTTGTTTTGCCAAGCTCACAGTGCGCGCCCGTGGCCCGGCGAAGCATTCAGGAGATGCAGGGGACAAATTCAAAAGTGATTGCCGTGTGAAAAGAAATCCTCCTGCCTTGAGAGCGCAGATCAAATTTCGAGGTCAGAGACAATTAGAGAGAGAGGATGGGACCTAGCCTCCGTAGTCATGGAGCCCGGACCCGATGCAGCTCAAAACGCACACACACACAGCCAAGAAGTCGCTAAGTCATCCATCCTACACACACACACACGCACACAGAGAGAGAGAGAGAGAGAGAGAGAGAGAGAGAGAGAGAGAGAGAGAAACAGACATTTGTGATCCACCCTTCCCTGACCTCTCCTGTAGAGTTGAACAAGCCTCAGGCTAAGGGTAAATGTGTAATTCAAGGTGCAGATATTAATTTGTTCCCCCTTGACAAATATTATCTGTTGATCTGGCAAGTGTTAGTCGCTTCCTTAACATCGCATGTCATTGGTGTGGCCAGAGACTGACTTTAGATGTTATCGCAGGGTTAATCTTATTGGGTTACAGCAATTTTTAAATTTAGTATTGCAAGAGATGAGACTGTGTTCTCAGCGAGTCTTTTATTATCTTTTTTTTTTCACTCCCTCATTGTCAACACTATGTCTAAGAGTCTCGACGAGTAGACAGATTGTGGCTCAACAAATAGTTTTTGTCTATAGACGCCAAACCCACATGACACACACTACACAAGAGTACACATGTAGTAAGGCTTTAATTACTTGATGCCATATTTTATTTTAAACAAACGACAATGAGGTAGTTTGTAAGAAGTTTGTGAAAAAACTTCTGCAATCATGTTTATTACTTTGAGATGAAGACTCCAGTTATATTAGCAACCTATTCAAATGTTTTTATGTTACCAGGAAAAAAGCCCGATGTCACATGACCAGAAAAATAAAACATATTTCTGTATTTGGTAAATTTAAATGAAAAACCAATGTGATTTAAGCACCCCTGCTGTTGTAATTACCCAAGTCTTATCTAATTCAATGCACTAGTTGTCCTGTCATCTAACACTTTGTCTTGTGGAATAAATGTATTATGGCCAACTTTGAATAGCCCAAGGTAACACTTCATTTTGATAGTTCTCTTTAGACATTATAGCTGAGTTTCTCTTTCCTTGTGTTACTGCTCATTTTGAAGCAATGCATGAGAAATAAATGAGTGAAATGCCCAATTTCAAATCAGAATTCACACTTCGCTAAGACGTTTTTAAATTCATTTGAGGTGGTTTTGGACACCAATAATAGGAGATGGAAACACATTCAAATAAACTAGCAAACAATACACCTACAAGATTGTAATCCATTATGTCTCCATTATGCTTGCCTTGTTTACTGTTGGTTACTAAGTTACCAATACTACAGTCAGCCACTCTGACTACTTGATGAAAATGCACCTACTTCATATTTAGGATTTTATCTTTCGTTTTTGAACTGAAGAGATTTGCTTCATGTAAAGATGGAAACTTTGAATGGAAATGACTAAGGATGGAAGTGACTTTGCAACGACTTGCCAACCAACCTAACAGTCTGCTAATACTATACTAATAATAACAATCTAATGAGAGTTAGCTCACTTGAAGTTGTAAAAAAATGTGTAGCTGCCTAAATTATATAAATGTTTAAAGTGGTCATCAAAATAAAGTATAACCTAGTCCATGTCTGCAGTGTAATTTATAACCAACTATTGCTACCACTATTGCAGGTACAAACAACTACTGTACCACATTGACCAGACATAGGGTCAAATCAACTAACAGCTTGTACCAATACCAGATATAAGGTCTAATTTACTAACAGGTTGCATCAATGTACAATGCAAACCCTCTTTTGAGGTTAAAAAGCACCTTTTGCTTTGAATCTGCTTGCATTTAAATGTACATTAATAGTGAAATGTGACTTCTGAGACAGTACTGGCATTTTCAACATTATTAAGCACACCAAAAAAAAGACTTAAAGACCTAAAAAGATAGTTATTCCAGAAAATAAAATGTATCCACCATTTTCTCACCCTAGTTCATTTTAATTTTCTAGTATTTTTTTGTTGTTGAAGATTATTTAAAGACTGTTGAAGGCCATAACCATTGACATCCTCAGTAGGTAAAAAAGAAATAAATGTAAGTTAATGGCAATCCATTTCCAACACTCTTTGAAACATCTTATTTTGTATACAACAGAAGAAAGAAACTGATTTGGAAGAAGTGGTGGGTGAGTAAATAATGAAAAAGTCTCCGTTTTAGGGGTGTGCCCTTTTTTGTGCCTCATTTGCCAGTATAACACCTGTGCATGATTATCATTGGCTCTGCTTGTTTGCAACCTAATTTGGGCTAATTGTGGTAGATTGCATTGAGCAATATTAATATGCACTGCTGCATCTGTGTCCTTTATTTTGCACATTGTCAGTAAATCAACCAGAGAACTTTTCACTCCCATCTGCACATTTATGGGATAGCGGTCCCACACTAATTAGCACTAATTTACTAATTAGTTTAGTAAATCTGCCCCATGGTGTCTACCCTGATTAAAATCCATTAACAGACATTTATGCTGCTTTCAAGTCTTCCTGTGATGTTCCTACTTAGGAGTTGACAAGTTGTTGGTCCATTTAATTCAATTTCATCAGCACAAGATGGGGTTGTGCCTACTTTTGATAAATTACAAGAAAATAAAACAGAGTTCGTTAACTCTGCTTATAGAAAATGAAGAGCAAAGAATTGCATCAACAGTGTTTTGTCAATGACAACTCTCCAGAGTTGACTATGCATCTATGTGTATGTATATTGCACAACTCTCTTTTATTGATTAGGGATTCCACCATGTTTCTCACTGACATGCACCCAACTCAGAAACCCAACTTGTACTTAAAGAAAACTTTGAGTTTCCCACTTGAAATAATAATTTTGTGGTGGCATTCATATGCATTCAACTCATAAATATGATATCTCCAACATGACATGAATGCATAATTAACGACAATTTGATCTGCCAAACAAACACAGAGGTATAAAATTTAACAGTATGTTGATATGTATGTGAAATATAGCATGTGAACAGTGAAATTCTAGAGGGAACATTGGATGGCATCACAATGATTTGTGCCATTACTTGATCTATGTACTATACCGTAACATGTAAAAACTATAACATGAAATGAATATTCTAAGAAATATGCATGCAAACACTTCAATCATAATATTGTTTTATTTAGAGTGAGGTAAACAATGTCTATGTAAACATAACCAGTGCGTTGCTGTATTACTGGTGTCAGCATTTACCTGCTTAAATTCGAAAAGGGGACAGAGGAGAAGAACGGGAAGGGGAGAAAGTGTGATGAGAAGGTCCTAGACAAATGTTTACAGAAGGAGTACAATGAGGTTTCAAACAGAGCAGTGCAAATAATTAAGGCGTATATTGTTGTTTCAGGATGACGAATCATTGTTAGACTCAATAATCATTGTTGAGGATCATATATGCTGATGTTGTGTATATAAAAGGACAATGTTACACAAATGCATAAGTATTATTGTACACAAGACAGAGAATTGAATGTGTCTTGGTTCTGTGATTATAGAATGAACTAATTGAGTAAATGTTTGAAAACATGTCAGACACAGATGTGTGAAATGTCTTTTAGACTCCTTCAGGTCTGTCTTAGTGTCAACATGAAATCAAATTAGACCCCATTTACTTTCTTAAAACAGGTTCCCAGACCTAGTGAAAACAGTTCATTGGTGTGACAATTTTGGCCAGTGTCATTCATGATAACTAGTTCAAACTTTTGGCCAGTGACTGTAATGATAATTATTTAGATAATTTTTCGGCTAGTGACTGATATATTGACTGATGTTAGATATCAGGTTTCATTTTGTGAGACTGTTATGAAAACCTCAAAATCCCCAAATTTCATGTACATTTCTTGTCTGCAGTTTCTTACCTTTTTAGTGACTTATTATACCCATTTTTAGCAGATGTAAAATAAGTCTCTGATGTCCCTATAGTCTGTATCTGTGAGTTTTAGCTCAAAATACATGACAAATATTATTTTAGAACCCTTTGAACCTGCCACTTTTAGGCTTTGATCCAAATTGTGCTGTTTTGGCAACAGTCGGCCTTTTCAAAAGAGGGCAAAGCTATAAATGCCTATGTGTCAGCATAGTGGCAGATTCAAAACAGGACTAACGTAATCTGTGTGAAAAACTGAAAATATCAAAACAGGCTCAGATGAAGGCAGTATACGGAGACTCAGACATTCATTTGTGTATCCTAAAACTCCACATTTGTAATGCCTCTTAGTTGCTGACATTACATGGACAGAAGGTGGACGGCTGCTTCTCATTCAGGGCTGTCTATGCTAATGAGGGAGAGATCGTCACTTATGGGCGGGGCTTTCCCCTTCAGATGACATGTATAAAGGCAGAAGGTCAATTAAAGTGTTTATGCAGACTGTTTTTATGAAGTGTGATTATAAAAAAATAGAATAAATACATTTTTACAATTAGAGACTGGCTATATTCACACATCCATCACACAACTGTGTTTAAAACCCTTATAACATATATTTTTTGCATAACAGGTTCCCTTTGAAGAAGTAAAAATGTAGCTAACAGAATTGCATGTTGACTTTAAGCATGTCTGCGATAACTCTAGTCTTAGTAGAACAAACAAACCCAGCGAGACGCAGACGTCCCCTCACACAGCTGAGAGGGTATTCATTTCTACTGTGAGCGCTGTTAATGCTTTAAGGTGATGGCATGGTCAATGGAGAGATAGAGCATATGAATTATTGAACAAGGGCAATGGATGGTCCCTGTATTACCCAGAGGGATTATAGTGCTCATCCTGGACTCATTAGACAATAATGCAGGCATATTTTAACACTGATATTGCTGTGAGATAAATAGATGAGTATAACGTTACTAGTCAAATGATCGTTGAGTTGATATTAAACATATTGCTTTTTTATATCTATGTAACCACCTTTTTCCACTGCCCTATCATCCTTTTCATGAATTATGGAAATAACTTCCATTAAAGAATTAGTTCACCAAAAAAGTTCAATTAACCTCATGTCGTTCAAATCCCTTGAGATCTTTGTTCATCTTTGGAACACAAATTAAGATATAGATTAAATCTGAGAGCTCTCTCATCCTCCATAGATGACAATGGCCACAGAAAATTCAAAGTTCAGAAAAGGAACCAAAAACCTTTTCAAGACATTCCATGAGACTTCAGTGGTTGAACTGTAACCTTACAAAACGCCAAGAACTCTTTTGTGCAGCAAAACAAAAATACTTTAAATATTACTTTGTTTACCTACTTCTCCTGTGCCACATGTGGTCAGGAGGAGCAATGTGAACCTGATCTGATCTGATCTGATCTGGGTGACTATCTAACAAAGTTTTACAGTTTTATTTATTTATTTAATTTTTTGGGCACACAAAAGTATTCTTAGAGCAAGACAGAGAATTAAAAGTGTCTTGGTTCTGTGTTTAGAATGAGTTAATGTCTGTGAAGCGGAGGGCTGTTGTATAACGTAACTATTTTACGTTTTATCAGATTAGTGGCTAATTCGTACTAATTCATACAAGTTCAGTCGTACAAAAATGTATGATTTTTAAAAGGAGGCATGGCACCAAACCCCACCCCTAAATCCAACCGTCATTGGGGATGAGAAAATTGTACTAAAATGTATGAATGAGATCGTACAAATTCATACGAATTAGCCACTAAATCAAAAAGTTAAGAATTGCCGTGAGATAGCGCTGGTATTTCAGAGAGTCGTGTAATAAAATCCTTTAATGCACTGCAATCTTTTGATTATCCTATTTTTATATTATGGCTTCTGAATGCGTGATGCGTGATTGGCTGATTATTTGCAGGGAACTACATCAATAGTATCTAGATGCAGACTTACATATACAAGCCGAAATTACATGTCTCAGAAATGCAATGTCATACAAAATACACTCAATGAAGCTAGTGCGCATTAAAAGCATTGCATGCACCTAGTTCTTCCGGGCAGGTTTTTACCACATTACACTTCCATACCACTACACCCAGTGATTTCAGTTACTTTACAGTCTCCAACAGTCAAAAATCAAATCAAAACAAATATAAACAGAAGACTTTAGACAAGATACATAACAAACTACACAGAAGCAGTTTGAAGAAAACAAAAAATTGACAAAAGTCTTGAAATACAACATCTGAACATCAGACATCTGTGTCTTCAGGTGTCGTGGTTAGTTATTGCTTACACAAACGTTTGTAATAAAGAGCTTGTACATGCAGTCAGTTTCATTTTTATCACAGCTAAATGGGCGTAGCTGCAATTTTCATCAAAATGAAAGGATACTGAAAATGTCTGTGTGCCATGAAAACAAAACAAAAATTCATTCGAAAGAACTCTAACAATTTGTTTTGTAACTTGAAAGCTACAGTGCATAACCTGTAACACAGTCTAGAAAAAGATGGCTTGCACTTGAATTGATTGGTTTGCATCTGTTTTTGAATTCAACCTGACAGGATTAGACGACCGGCTGATGTGAAGGAAGTCATTACTAACTTAGAGTCTTCTCGCTAATTGTACTGAATTATAAAATACGTCTGGCTGCTCTCTAACCTGTCCGTGATTAAATATGCATGAGCCATTGTGTACCCTTGTCCCAAGTGAACTCTGACCCGGTAGTGACTCAGCCAGCTTCCTGTGCCTCGGCTCTGGCTGTGATGGGCAGGCAATGTCATACTGTATGTGTTCTCTGTTGTCGGGCCTTAGGGATGGAGGGATGGAGGTGGGGGGAAAGGCTGTGGTTTCCTGCTCTCTGAATGCTGAGCTCCTGTCTGTACGCAGGTATACAAAGCCTTCGTTCAGCTTACCGGAGCAGCAGCGGTCAGATGAAAAGGACTCGCTGATGGCTAACAGATCTGTCCCGCAAGACTCCCTCCCCCCAGCCTTCACAACACCGTGTTTGTTTACACTCTCCCAGAGCCTTTTTAGCATTTTCGGGGCTGGCCGGGGACTTGGCAGCCCTCCATACTGCTGATTGCCATATTCCCAGACCAGAAATGTCACTTACCACTTTGCTTTCCTTCATCCGCCTGTTTAAAGCCTTTGTAATCCCCAGGCCAACGGGAGTCGCAGAGGAAATCAAGTATTTTTTTGGCTGTCCAGAGAGGCTGATTTCCGTTTTTTGGTCACTGGTGGTATACAGAGGGTCAAAAAAACATTTTTGTCCAATATTAACATTCCTTTGGAAGAAAAAGAAAAAAGAAAGAAAGAAAGAAAGTTGTAAATGTAATGAAAGTTTCATATTGTGTGTACTCTGACATTATGATAAAAAAAAAATACATCTGCTCAAATAAATAAATGCATTTACACAAAAATTGCAGTAAGGTTACATTTATTAATATTAATTAACCATTTTGGTTACAAATACTCAAAAAAAATTAATCTAATAATTACAACAGCAATAGTTGCAACTTTTAATTATATTAATTCATACAAAAATATGGAATTGAGCTAACATGAATTAACAATTCATATGTTTATTAATTATGCTAACAAATAGTAATAAATAAATACTTTGACAAAATATTTTGCATTGTTAGTTAAGTTTAGTATATTCATTGGCTGTTATCGCATGGACCTTATTGTAAGGATAGATAGATACATAATAGAGAAACAAAAGTGTTTAAATGTTTATCAGTTTCATTAGGAAGCTTAATCATTGCACTGGATATATTTTGCTGTATTTTTCTTACAAACATAATAAACAACGTTTTAGAAGTGGAATATAAATTCACAGGACTGTATACAGTACAACATGGAATCCATCTACCCCTTGAGGAGTGCATTACCTCAGCTGAAGCCAGAGTAAGTGTGGTATAAGTGTGGTATATCTGTCATCTACCCGTCAATGACATCAGTCCACATTCACCAGTATAAGAGAGGTAAACATCACTCAACAAACCCAAGCAGAAAAGAAAGAAAACAGCCCTCCCACTTCACTGCAATCCAAGAAGAAAAGGAAGTGTTTTACGAATGTAAAGTTGACTTACTATAATGCTTTACTGTGAGAACCAATGAGCGTGACACAAAAGAAGAATCAGGCAGTAGACGGAGATCAATTTTTATAGAGAGAGTATAAAGATCCACGATTCACTTCACACTGAGAGTATTTTAGCCTTTCTCTCTTTCTCTGTGCTGTGTGTGAGAGAGAGAGGAAAAATCCCATGACTTATCGAGGAAAAACAAGCCAAGGCGGGACACAATGCTGTTTTATTAACCGGACGACATAAAGTTTATTAAACTCACAGAGAGGTTGGAACGCGGGCCAGCCGAGAAAGAGCTTGGAGCGAATCCGAGCCATAACGGGAGAAAGTCTGACCAATTAACACCAGACCGGGAGGTCCGAGCTCTGCTTACTGGCCAAATTAAGTCCCGGGAGATGCAGAAGCTCACATCTCAAAGCAGGGGAAGCCGGAGTCATCGGCTCTGTGCTGCCAAAACGAGCCCTGAGCCGTCCATATAACTCACTGCCACTCACTGCTTGGTGGGCCTACAAAAGAGCACTGAGCATGCAGTTTGACCACAGGTGCAGGTGGAGGTTGAGAACAGGAGAACGGAAAGCCTCACTCGCAAACATGACTAACAACTCCCAGCTTAATGACTGGGGCCAAACGCTCTGCTGCTATAAAACCAGCATCGGCTCCTGTGATTGGCTGTGATGTTTATACAGTGGAGAGTTTGGAGGACATGTCTCACCAGGCACCACTTTGGTGTTTAACTGAAGAACATCCTCTTAGAACTGTTAATAAATCAAGGATTTGGAAATTGAGCCAAGCGGAGAGATATTTTAACACCTTCTATGGAGATATCATAAATTACACATAACTCAAAACATCTATATGTGATAGATTTGGGCTGAGGTGTTTATGGCTTGTAAACAGGGGAGCAACAAGCATTTGAACACTTTGATTTCATGGTGAAGGTGAATGAGTTCTTCATGACTCTTGAGCTGCGTTCCGAAATCGCATACTTCTCACATACTACTTACATCAGTTGTGTTGCTTCACTCCTATTTATAAATTAGTTAAATAAGTAAAAGTGTACATAGGATGCACACTACATGACATTGGTTGTCTAGCATTATGACATACTACGCGAGAAGAAATAATTGAATCTTGCATTCGAACACGCATTTGTTATTTCCGAATCCCCATGACAGCCTATATTAAGGAAAATCAGGAAATGTGTGTAATCTGAATGGGACTAATGCAAAATAAACTTCATTTCCAGTTGAAAGTGTATTTACACTGTATAAATTGCTTATCTCCTATTTATGGCCCATTTTCACTGTATTCCCATGTGCACTGTATTCCTCATTTTTGTCTGTTTACATTGACAAAACTACCAAAACAGTAAACTGTATCGTACCATTTTTTGGCACCCTTTCCAAAGGGTACATACAACCATACAGCACCAAAAGGGTGGAGCTAGACTTGCTTCTGAATGCTGTTGGTTTACAGAGAATTGTCACTAGCACGTGCAAAAAGGCAAGGAAAAGACAACACAGGACAAACCATTTTTAAATACACACTGTAATAATAAAATGATGGCACATGACAATGAAGCATGCACAGACAAAGCTTGTCGTATTCTTGTGGCAAACAGCCACATTCTCAAGCCATATTTTCTTTATTTTCTATTTCCACCTGGGGATACTCATCCCGAGGCCCCTACAGACTATGCGGCGCCATTGATGCAATCCTAGACCTATGAAGAGATGATCCAAAGGTATCCTGGACCAGGCCGTATCGCGAGCTGATGATGTGGTGGTCATGGAGGAATGGAGTGCATGAGACTGCTTCCTGAAAGGCCACAGTGACAAACAAGTTTATATAAACGATTATGCTGTCAAACTGTTGTATAAACGCAATATCACACTCATAGCAGTGCTATGTGGCTGTATATCATCATTGGTGGGACACTAAGCAACACACGCCTCCCACCAGTGCCGATATACAGTCACATCGCACTGCTATGAGTGTGATATTGCTCATATATACAATGTTCAGGTGAACCCTGAAACAACGCTCAGTTACATGTGAATAAATGAGTGATATCAGCAGCAGCACCTTTAACTATTTTTAAGGGGGGGGACACTTCAGACAGTAGAGATTATTTGATTGGTCAGAAGACAAACAAGTAAAAAACTGCAAGGTTAGATTTCTTATGCATATATTCTAAACGCAAATAATGTCATTGTCTTGGAACACACTAGTTTATAGATAACCTAGGCTAACAAAGATAGGCTAACATACACCAGCACACAAACAAAAAAATGATTACGATATATAGTGACATTCATAAGTAGTAGTCATATAATATAGTATATAGTATACTATAGTAGTCATAATTACGACTTTATAGGGACATTCATATCGACTCGATAAATATAATCTTTCTGATATGACTTGAAAGCAACATTTCAATCTGGTATTCAAAGACTGGGCTATATATAGTTTAATTAAGTACATTTGTTTTGCATGAAAACTAATAAGGGATAAGAAAACGAATTGTATGCACCTTTAAATAAATCAATAATAACTCATAAAAGAATGAAAAAATTAATCATTGCATATGTAACCCCAGCCCAATCTCACAAGGAAACGTAACTATTTTATGTATTATCCGAAAAGTGGCTAATTCCTACGAATTCATATCATTTAATTCATAAGCAAACATATGATTTTTAAAAGTACGCTTGACCCCCAAACCTCACCCCTAAACATATCCCTCATTGTGGATAAGCAAATCATTCATTCATTCATTCATTCATTTTCATTTCGGCTTAGTCCCTTTATTAATCTGGGGTCGCCACAGCGGAATGAACCGCCAACTTATCCAGCATATGTTTTACACAGCGGATGCCCTTCCAGCTGCAACCCATCTCTGGGAAACATCCATACACACCCATTCACACTCATACACTACGGACAATTTAGCTTACCCAATTCACCTATACCGCATGTCTTTGGACTTGTGGGGGAAACCGGAGTACCCGGAGGAAACCCACGCCAACACGGGGAGAACTCCACACAGAAATGCCAACTGACCCAGCCAAGGCTCGAACCAGCGACCTTCTTGCTGTGAGGCGAACGTGCTATCCACTGCGCCACCGTGAGGCCCTAAGCAAATCATACTAAATACAAAAAATCATACAAATTAATATGAATTAGCAAACTGAATCTTTCAAAACTCACTAAGATGAGCAAAAAAAACAACAACAAACCAACCATTCATTCATTCATTTTCTTTTCGGCTTAGTCCCTTTATTAATCTGGGGTCGCCACAGCGGAATGAACCGCCAACTTATCCAGCACATGTTTTACGCAGCGGATGCCCTTCAGCTGCAACCCATTACTGGGAAACACCCATACACTTCCATTCACACACATACACTACAGACAATTTAACTTACCCAATTCACCTATAGTGCATGTCTTTGGACTTGTGAGGGAAATGGAGCACCCAGAGGAAACCCACACAAACACAGGGAGAACATGCAAACTCCACACAGAAATGCCAACTGACCCAGCCGAGGCTCGAACCAGCGACCTTCTTGCTGTGAGGCGAGATCACTACCCACTGCGCCACCGTGCTGCCTCGACCAAGCAATCAACCAAACAAAAAAAAACAAGCCAAAAAGGCCATTATGGCTGCAAGGGCAACGGCTGTAACTGCAAATCATTTGCTCCGTAGGCAAATTTCAGCAAGTCTTTGACTTTGAGCAGTAAATCGACCTGTCCAAAACTCAGCGTGAAAAGAGGCAACAATAACTTGGAATATGTTTTTCTTCTCTCAAAGGCAAACATCATAATTAAAGATGATGGCAGTAAAATGACAGGCACCATTGACTTATGTAGTTTCATAATGTTGCTGTTGGAGGAAAGAGGGAGGAATGTGAATTTCAAGTGCGTTATTAGAAACTCTCTCTCTCTCTCTCTCTCTCTCTCTCTCTCTCTCTCTCTCTCTC
>CAIGQW010055454.1:2459446-2476974 GCA_903798125.1 Danio choprae | reverse complement strand
ATAATAATAATAATAATAATAATAATAATAATAATAATAATAATAATAATGGTTATTATTATTATTCATTGGCTCCCAGAACAACCAACTATTAAACAACATTCCAGCAGCTCTCCAGAGAAGAAGAAGAAAACACTTAACAAGGGCATCCCCCTGAGGCACATCAAATGACATTTGACACAAATTTAACAATTAATGAGACATCCGATGATTGATTGACTTTCTCATTTGAAGCATTAAAAATTAACCACCAATGGCCTACAGCGCACGCTGCAATTTTCATCAGCTCATCTCCCCCAACGATCAGAGAGATGTGTGATTGAGGTCTCAAACCTCAATGAGAGCGACTGAAGAGTTCACTAAAGCACGCTGTTTGCTCTGGCGGCCGTCTTAATTGTTTCTTTGTTTATGTACCGAGAGCCACGCCACTGAAAACATTATTCTACTGGCTCCATCGCACACTCGCGGGATTTTATTATGCATAGCAAATGGAAGGTCAGGCCAGTGTTCGTCTGCGGTCGGATGTATGCTACGGGTGTTTGTGTGTGATGTGAACGCAGCCGCAAAAACTAAAACACACATCAGTCTCCAGCAAAGCATTGTTGCGCTAATTGCTTGAGAAAAAAAAAAAAAAAACACAATGCCTGACTCAATTAGGAATGGTCATGTCCTTGCTATCAACAAGCATTTGGATTTTTATGAATAACAAAGTGGAGGAAATAAGAAACGTTTTATCAGCGTAGATTATCATACCTCTTTTTAGCCGTCGTTCTTGATCGGCTATAAAATATCCGTTACAGATGGTCGCGGTTAAAACAAGGGGAAAATATTCCATGCCACGAAGACGTTAACGGCTCGATTTGCTTCTCAAAATAACGTCTGCTCCTGTATCCCACCTTATTTGTCAAACGTTTTCATGAACATTTTTCTAAACAAGTGGCTGCTTTTCCAGAGATGCTCGGCTCACCTGAAACTGGATGCACCTCAACCAAACGTGTCAAAAAGTGTTATTTTCCCTCTCTTTCAATCTCCCTATCCTTTTTTCTCCCCCCCACCTGCCAGGACCCTAAAAACAATATCAGCCCTTGTTATTTCAGTTCAGGGTTCTCGGTGAAGAGCCATCGGTGACACAATAGACGTTGTCTGAGAAAACATTTTTGTTATTCTCGCTCAGAATGGGAAGAGAGGAGTCGGTGGAACAGAGAGGCACATTGTCTGTAGGCTCAACCCCTCCACCGTTGTTTCCTCCTTCCAGGTCTTCCCTCCTCCCGGCCCAATGACAGAAAGGTGATTCATCATTGGTCTACGACAGCTGCAAACTGGATTAGTCCTCCCCCAATCAACATGCAAAGCGGCTTAGCCAAGGTAAGCAGGAATAGGGAGGGGTGGATGGGTTAGTTTTGGGTGAGCGAGTCGGGGGCGCCTGCTCCAGGTCTCTGCCTCTGGAAGTGTAGGGAATGGATTGGAGATGGGGGGTGAAGGCTGAGAGAAATGGGACTTTGTTGAACAGAAGCTAGTCGAGCATGACACCCCTAGCATCTTTCATCTGCAATTGACACTATCTGAAATTTATCTACACTCCCTCTCCAGGCACACTGACAGCTCCTAATGACGGTCAGGGGGATGATTGGGATTCGCCCGGGGGGTTTAGGGATCACCGGACCACTATAGACACCAATGAGTCTTCCTTGGATTAGGAACCTATTGAGTGCATCTTGTACTAAAGGTTGGGAGAAGTGTATTTAGTGTATACAGAGAAGTGGTATGAATTGAGTGCATCTTTTAAAATACGTTGTAATGGAATTTTCCAATTGGATTTGAAAAAACGAAACATATACGTGACCTTGGACCACAAAACCAGTGTCAATGGTTTGAAATTCACGTTTATAAATCACTAACATCTGAATAAATTAGCTCTCTATTGATGTTTGGTTTGTTAGGATAGGACTAAATTTGACCAAGATACAACTATTTGAACATTTGGAATTTAAGAAAATCTAAATGTAAAGAAAATCATCTTTAAAACTGTCTAAAAGCACATTCATAGTCAAAAACTTTGATTGAAAAGTTTTCACATATATTTACGGATAATATAATCTAATAAGTTTTGGCATAGAATTAAATACATTTAACTTGGACCGACACAATTACCAAAAAATATACTTTTGCAACATAAAACTGCTTTATTTTATTGTTTAAATAATGTAACGTATAGAGTGCATAATGGAAATTGTGTTTTAGTGGAGCGTATTAAGTGCATCTTGTGCAAAAGGTTATGATAAAACATATTTATGGTATCAAGCAAAAATAAGTTGTATTGAAACATATTGATTGCATCTTGTACAAAAACTCAGAGTGTAATGTATTCAAATCATCTTGCAAAGTAAGAAGAAGTGGAAGGTATTAAGTGCATCTTGTAAAAAAGGTCAGAGTGGAACATGTTGAATGCATCAAGTAAAGTAAGTTGTAGTGGAACAGGTTGGGTACATCTTGTAAAATAAATTGTATATTGGAACAAACTGAGTGCTTCTACAAAAGACAATAGTAATACCTATTGAGTACATTGAGTACTAAGTATTGCAAAGCAGTCAGATGACGTCAATTTAGGATTGACATTGTATACAAAACGATCAAATATTATCCTCCTATTGTGCAAATTGAAATCGCTGCCTGACACGTTTGTTGTGTCTGCTTAACTCAATACCTGAGGTTAACCAACAACATAACATCTATTATAATACCGCCATATTGACACACTCATATCTGGTTGATAACTTTACATTTTCTGAAACATTTTCTGAAATGATTTTACATTAATAAAAATAACGTGTACAATAAGTCAGTGTGGAACTTATGGACCAGCATATGTTTCCTATGATGCTTCGAATGCTGCTATTACTCTTTTTAGCTGACAATTACTTTCTGCCTTCCACTTCTGCACTGATACCTGCGGCGCTATTACCCAATATCAGACCGGAGCCGAACTGTTGGATCTAGGTCACGGTTATTCCGTCTTTCCACCAAAAAATGTCTGAAAAATCCCTGCATGAATTTTTAATGCCAGGCTGTTTTCGTGATGTAGTAACCTGAGCTGTGTGGTCTTGCTGTTTTTTCACCCCCCTTTCTCCCACAATGGCCGATTCCTGATGAATAATGGTTAGGTTTTTTGAGATTTCTCCTTCGGTCTTTCTTCTTTTGACCCTGTCTAGTCATATTAACACACTTTTTTTAATCCTAAAGCTGTTCCTTACATCATCTGAAGCTTGGGAACATGACGTTGGCTTTCTATAAAAAGTCTAGGAGAATTGTTTCATTGCATGAGAAATAAAGGGAGAAATAAAGACCTTGCCGTGGCCTGTGTTCAGTTCTTCTAAAGCATTATGCATGCCGGAGCCCCTTATCCAGCAGGTGATTTTCACCAGGTGAACCCGGGAAAAGGAGGGGCCGGTGAGCTTTTAAAAGCAAAAACAAGCCTTTGTCCTGTACTGCTAAATATTTATTGTTTGAACAAAAAAAAAGAGTGCATTCAGCATCTTTGATGTGCGATTGAATTCAACCTGAACGGAGCTGTCTTTGAAGCTCTTGGGAACAAAGAGCTGCGTTGGAAGTGTCATCAAAAAAGCCAAACACGCTTCACTCACGACTGTTTGCATGGCTTTTTGTCTCGCTTTGCTTATTTCAAGCGCTGCGTTTCCATCGGCAAACACCGCCGGGCTTTTAACATTGATCATTATAGAGCACGCGGGCTGTCTGAGCTGCTTCGACACGGATGACAGTCACCTGAATACTTCAATTCTGACGTAATAACAAGCAGCATTGAAATATTTGCTGGTATTTATTGCACTTTTTGTCAGGTGTAAATATAAACATATTATAAATAAGTAATTTTTCAGATTACACATTTAGTAATGAAACGCTGTCAATTATACAAAATGTAAATTTCAAAATAAAGGTATTATAAATAAATAAAAAATTCAAATTTCAAAATTAGTAATGAAACCCTGCTTTTCCCTGCCTTTCCAGCCACGCTTTATGAGATTGTAATTTTATAGGGCAAGACATGCGCAGTCTTTTTTGAATTTCATAGACTATGCAAAACATGTGTTGCAAGTTACTAGTTTTTTGAAAAACAACACTTTAATCAAAATAACTTTAAAACAACTAATCCCAACTTAAGCTGGTCAGCTGAATCCACATGGTGGCCCAGGAAAAATAAATCCACTTGCAAAGAATGTCGATGTAGACAACAATTGAACACAGATGTGACTAGAATTAGACACAGTTTACAAAATGCTACACTTCACTGGACTCTGTGAGCACTGAGCAAAGAAATGTGCACCACCGACAAAACACTGATTACCTTATGCGGGAAAAAGGACTAAATGAAAAACTGTGAAAATTCAATAAAAATCTATAAATTAGATTTTCTTGTACATGTGTTCCCATGCAATCAACGATTTACAATTCTGAATGAGCTAAAATGCTGTAATTCAATTATTACATGAAAACTATGCACTTAGGATAAAACAACTGATATACTGATACACAAGGCCCATACAAATATGACAATTATTAAATATAAAGACACATTTTATATACAAATATACACTTTGGCAATTTATATTATTTTAATTTTTGAATGCAAAAGCAAAATTGAACATTTTAGAACTGTGCGCTGTTTAATGTAAATTGTGGACATGTGCTGCGGTTTGTTGAAGTTCAATTTGTCTCTTTCATTTTGTTCAATCGGACATGGAGCTTAAGCGATGGATAGAGCAGCTACATTAAATCTGTTAATTCTGAGCTCTTCAACCCGCTAAATTATTTCCAGAAGTCCACCGGTTTTGAGTGTCCATCAGGGAAGATTTAAGGTACACATCTGATCAAATTCTCCCCACCGCAGCGATCACACTGTGAGCGTAAATTGTTACTGAATAAGCATACAATTTGAATGCACTTTGTTTTTAAATCAGCTCTTAAATTTAAATAATTAATGAATTTTATTTTTTAATAATAATAAAATAATAATAATACAGCCGTAAATACTAAATAAAACAGATTCTTATTGTCAAGTTATGTATTCACTTCCCTCCTAATTTAAGCTATTAACTACACTAAAACTCAAGTACCCAAAAAGACACGTTTTTTAGCTCATCCTTTTAAATAAACAAACCCTTTGATTCCAAGTAAACAAACACAAAAGATTTCTGAATGTAAAATAGGTTTCTCAGCCCTTATTTCCTTCTTCCTTTGCGTCGGTTTCCCGAGCCCAACAGTAGCATGTTAACAAAATAACACTCTACTGTATTTAGTAAACAGCTAATCGCCACAAAGCGTTTCCGCTGTCTCTATCTCATAAACAGTGGAGCGCAGCAGTTTCAATTAACCCTGTGTCTTTCACCGCACACCGTTTCCAGCTCGGCCGCACACATACGGATCGTATTGGGCCTTCGGCAAACAACGGCAACAACGGCGTGAGGCTGAACGCATGAGGGCTTATCAGAAAGAGCTTAATGCAGTCGAACGTCTGCCTTATTAAAACAAATACAGTGTGTAAACAGTCTAAATCAAGCAGCCCATTATGAGGTAATTAGATAAGCAGGGTTATTGTGCGAAAGGAACACAGAGAGGGCGGCTGGAGGCAAAACTATATTAACACACACACACACACACACACACACACACAAAGCAATGCGAGTAGAGAAACAGCTGCCGTAGGATGACTTTTCAATAATTGTAAATTAAAATCTAACTGAAAAAGACATTTTCAAAGCGTATTTACTAAATTACAAAACTAAAATTATACGCTTTAAGAAATATGTCTTGAATTTAGCACAAAATGCTAAATCCGCACTTTTTTGGATAAAACAACTGGTCCTAAAATGTAGAGGTTGTGACTGCCGTCTGCCGATGTCTTACAAGACAGCAAATCTGCCTGTCTGTCTGTCCTAAAGCATTCCTGCCTGCAGCAGATGGCATTGGATGTCAACTGCTAAAACTGAACTGGTTTTGTTTATTCCGCCAGCTGAATAGAGCCTTGGTTTTGCTTTCTGGATTGAAAATAGAAACGTATTATCTTAGACTTGAAATTGGGTCCTTATTTACAGTCCAATCTCTTATTTCACTGCATTTTATGCATGTTTTTAAATATCAAAAAGTGGTAGTCCTCACCTGAGAGCTGAGGAGATGCACAAAAAAGGTGAATTTGAAATGTGTGAATCAGGTGCACAAGCTCTCAGGTGAGACAGAAAGAGAGTCACTGGGGATTTAAATTTGAGCGGCAAACGCTGACAGTGGATGGGATGTGCTTGAAAAGGTCTTAAAGATTTTAAACTCAAAAGCTGCCGCTGTATTTTATGGGGAATAGTATGCTAAATTACAGTGTGTGTTTAAAATGTAAAATAAAATTGAAATGAAAATGTGAACTCACAACAAAATGCTATTTGTAAAAAATATATATATATTTAATACTTTATAAAGTAAAGTATAAGTGTAAGGCAATATTAACTTCTAGAGCTTTTGAAAACTGTATTACTGACAAGAGTGTTAGGAATGATGAGTGTTTTAAAAAAATATTTTATAGTTGTCAATGACATTTAAGTAAACTGACACTATTAGGGGTTTAACACTTCCTTAAGCATGGGTCTAAAACAATAAATACAATTTAAAGAAGGATCATTTATTTGTTGGGATGATTTATCAGCAAGAGTGTCTGAAACTGAGTTTTCTTTTTAATTTTAGAGCCACATTAATTAACTGACATTATTAGGGTATTAACACTACAACTTTATAAAATAAATAAACTTTTAGTGAGATGTTTAATTTATTAGAGAAACTAAATTATCTGATGGAATAATTTCTCAACCCTTTTAAATGACAATGATTTTTGTATTTATAAAATGTTTTTGAATGTAAAATCAAAAAATCGCTCAATAAAACAAAATTAGGTCATACAGCTTTGTCTCTTTTTATAACTTTAAAACTGACAAACCTAAACACGTTAAAAGAAAAACTAAAGTACAAGAAAAGCCCTATAAATCCAAATAAAAAGCACTTACTACAATTATGGTAGAATCCTTGCACTTTTTCTTTTATTCCTCCTTTTTAACCAATCTTCTGTTGAGTATCTGTCCGTTCCACAGCAAAAAAATAATACTTTTTTGTTGTTGTTGAAAAAAGCAGAAACTTCTTAGAGAGTTGGCTTTAAGTGCGCAGCTTAGCGATAAAAGACAACTTTTTTCTTTTTCATTTTAAGGGTGAAAAGTCATGGAGCCCCGTGCTGGATCTCAAGAGACAGACTCCGAGCAAGAACGAGAGTTGTCCGATTACTGCTGCAGGCAGTGACTAGCTAGTGTCTGAGGAAGAGAAAAGAGAGAGAGGGAGAGAGAGAGAGAGAGAGAGAGAGAGAGAGAGAGAGAGAGAGAGAGAGAGAGAGAGAGAGAGAGGGAGGGAGGGAACATGCAGTCTGAATGCTCAGAAAGTTGCTCACAGGAAGACTTTAGTTTGGAGGAGGCACTGGGGAGTTTTCTTCACACCAGTCCTCCATATGTCATTCACTCACAGCTTTAAGCAATACAGCTTTCCTCTAGATTGTATCAGTGATCCTAAGACAATGAAACGGCAGATCCAGCTTGCATCTCAGCTAGTTTGCTGATCCTGCGCACACAGCCTCGGGGCACGGCTTTTTTTCTCTCTCTGTCTCGTTTATTTTTATTTTCTTCGTCCCACAAACCGGTTCTTTTTGTTTTGTTTTGTTGTTGTTTTTTTGTGTCCAATTCTTTTCCGGTTGACAAAAGGAGACTAGTAGCTATCCATTGAGCAAATATAGTTTGTGAATGATGGAGCTGACTTTATCGGAGTGAACTGGCTGGTCCGTTCAGCGTTATGGTGGAAGTCCTCCATCAACAAGTAGAGTGTTCACTGCTGTTTGCAAGGTAATGACTGCCGTCTGTCTGCTCCAGCTTATTACTTCATTTGTTCCCAAAGTTTACCTTCAGTACTCGCTCACGGTGGAATACTACTGAATGCAATCTATTACATGGAGAAATGCATTCCAATTGTGGATGTGTTGTGCATTTCAATGTATGCATTGAGACATTATATAAATTAAATGTCAATAAAAATCATGAATATATACATATCAGCATGAAATATATGTACTGTACATGTGAGTTTGTGTATATTTGTAATTTTATACACACACACACACACACACACACACACACACACACACACACACACACACACACACACACACACACACGCATAGACATAAACACGCACACAAACACTAAGAAAATGTTACTAAGAGGGGACTGTTGCTCTGGCCAAGAGGGTACCAAGAAACAAAAAATATCACATACAAAAATTTCTTAATTTTTTAAGATCTTTTTTATAATAAATCAAACAATAAAATAAAACACATGGCAAGTAAGGGCCTGAAGTGATGTCTACCTATCCAACAGGGAAACTAGTGTGAAACAGAGACTGCTGGAACACACTCTCACAATCTGACTTTATTTACATGCTAAACTCTACAGTTTTAAACCTTATATACGCAAATATTTTAGGCTTGAAATTAAGACTAATACTATATACTGCTTAATTTGCCAGTACTGGTTTGCGTCTGGAAGGAGATCCGCTGAGTAAAACATATGCCGGAATAGTTGGCAGTTCATTCCACTGTGGCGACCACTGATAAATAAGGGACTAAGCTGAAGGAAAATGAATAAATGAATATACTGCTTAACTTAAATGAGTTCACACACTTGATAGTTTTCTCAGTGAATATTGATAGTAAGCACTGCACCATTTTAACAAAAACACATGCCAAGTAAGGACCTGAAGCTCTGAGAGACGTTTACCTATCCAATAGGGAAACTTCATAGATTGCAGTGACACTGAGTGTGAAACACAGAGACTGCAGGAACACACTCTTTTAACTCACAACCTGGCTTTATTTACATGCTAACTTTAACAGTTTTGCACATTTATATAGTATTAAATAGTCAGATAGTAGCCTTACTAATTTAGCTTTACCTGCAAGTAGTCAACATTTGAAGTGATTTAAACTAGTTTTTCAAAAGACAAGACAAAAATAGGTTTTGTTCAATAGTTTTAAGATGACATTGATGACTTTTGATCCATTTCAGATGTTGACTACTGTACTTTATGCTTGAAATTAACACACGGTTACAGAAAAAAAGTAAATCTACATAATCTCAACTTAAAACCAGATGAAAGCTTAGATTTACCAATGGAATTAGGTAGCCTCTCTGCAATTGGCATAATACAAAACCCATTCCACACCTTTGTGGATAACACATATAAGTAAGCTCCAAAGTTCTCCAAAAAAACATTAAGAAACATTCATTGATTATAATTGTGCGTTTGTAACAAATCAGCCATTTATACAGTCCAACAGTCAGACTTCTACCATCCTAAACAGAGCTAAGCTAGACTCTTCCCTGTCCTCTAGTTGTGCTGCACTTTTAAAGCAGTTGTCATGCAAATGCACAGGCGTTTATGCTCCAGATGTGCCTACAGGTAAAAGCCGGCGTTTCACATTTCAGCCTGGGAAAATTAAATATATTACATTTTGAAGAGGCTCTTGATAACTCAATAGACTAATAAATGCAGAGGGGATCTCAAGTAACTATTGGCCATAGCTGAGGGGTTTATACGCCAATCGAGTTATAACCCCCTCTCTCGCACATAAAATTAACTTTCAATGTAATTTCGCAGTTATTTTAAAATTGCACTGCATAATTATCCCGAGTTGTTTACGTCGTGCAAGCAAAACACTTTCCTTTTCCTCTAAGCAAAGCCACCATCGTCAACAGAAAGGCATATTTCATATTATTGTAGAATGTAACTACCTGGTAAATATTTGGCGAAAGATATTCATAATATTCAGCTAGACTGAGATTAGGAGTCTGAGGGAGTCTTATTAGCATGAATGAAAAAGTACATTTTGGAAAAAATAATTAAAAACATTTGTTAGTCTGCAAGTGTAAATAAAAGTTCTGAATAATATTTTGTAATCCTGATTTTGTAAATAGCACAATATTAGGTGGAAAGTCCGTCGTAATAATTAATAAGACCCAATAATAATAAATATATGTGAATTTCATTAAACTAATTATTAAAAATATAAATTATTATAAAAATATGCAAGAAATGTATGGAAAAATTATATAACTATAATACATATCAATCTTTAATTTCACACAAATGTGCCACTCAATAATTGCAGTCTAAATGTAATTAATCTTTTATTCTAATTAAAAATGCAGTATAGTTCATCATATAATATAATGATGATTTTGAATCATATTAAAGTATTGAATTGACATTAATTTTAATAAATGAGCAAATACATGATTAAACAACTATACATTTCCAACTATACATATACCATATCATTTAAAATGTATAAAAATATATATTATATTAGATTTCTATGCACAAGAATGCAGATACATTTTTTAAATATTTAAACTGATTCTAAATCTAACAGTCTAAATCTAGACTTTAGCAGCCTATTTCCCCCTAGATTTAAAAGCTTAGTAAACCGTCCCTTTTCGAATTAGACAATTAAGCTTGCAATGTTCCTATTATGTGGCTGTGCTGGACTTAACAAAGATGCATTGATAGTCCTAGACTGACATCAGTGCTAAAACATTACTTGCCAAAAACTATATCAAGCTAGAAATATGAGAAGTGGGTAAGATTAAAAGTGAAGCCGTTCTTTATTAAGGATTATCTTGATGGGACCCTGCAGTCTCACTGGGAGGCTGCAGAAATGCCTGCCTGAAATGTAGACACATGGAGGATCTACTGTGTCCTGCGTTGCACCGGGGGTTATCAACAAATTATGTCACAAATACACAATTATGCTATGATTCATGCATTGCCCGCAGCTGAGCCGCTAAATGCAACTGGCTAAAGTTGAGCTACTCATTACTCACTGAAGTAATTCAGCCGAAAGACAATAAATGAATGGCCTGATGGAATGTCATTACTGTTTTTGTACAGCAACAATCATAAGCAATACAAGATCTGCCTGCTTGGTGAAAATGGAAAACACACACCGACTGTGATGCTAATGATGCTAATGCTAATAAACAACAAATGTGCAGCTTGTTTGCTGTCCGTTAGCACGTTAGCAAAGTGTTTACACAGTGTCACGCTTAAAGGGAAATCAAGTTGCTTCTGTTTCCCAGAATATAAAACCTTTTGGTCTAATGAAATTAACTCTTAGAGTCTCTTTTGTCTAAGAGAGTATATTTTCTGCTTTGAATATTAAAGCTACAGAAACTCTTGAACGACACTGTAAGCTAAATATGTATATAGAATTTGAAAATAAAAACAGATACATTCAAAGATAATGCAGGTTATCATTGGGAAAAAAAACTTTTATATGATATTATAACATGTGACCCTGGATTACAAAAGCAGCCCTAATGGTCATTTTATGGAAACTGAGATTTATGCATAATCTGAGAACTGAATAAATAAGCTTTGTAGGACAACATGCCTCAGAAATCTGGAAACTTTGAACTAATTTGTACTTGAATTCCCTTGTTAAAAGAAATCAAATACAAATTATGTTCTTAGACAAGCACCAAAGTCAGTTTTTATATATCTACAGTAGGAAATTTACAAATTATTATTATTTTTTTGCTTTGTGGAAGATGATCTTTATTTAATATTTTAATGATATTTGGCATAACAAAATCTATTATTTTGACACACAGTACAGCGTATTTTTGGCTATTCCTACAAATATACTTAAGATTGGTTTTGTGTGCAGCGTCACATATAGGATAATATAAATCTTACATAATTTTAAGAGAATATTAAATTATTAAGGGCAACACTGTGGCGCAGTGGGTAGCGCTGTCACCTCACAGCAAGAAGGTCGCTGGTTCGAGCCCCGGCTGGGTCAGTTGGCATTTCTGTGTGGAGTATGCATGTTCTCCCTGTGTTTGTGTGGGTTTCCTCTGGGTGCTCCAGTTTCCCCCACAGTCCAAAGACATGTGCTTTAGGTGAATTGGGTAAGCTTAATTGTCCATAGGGCCTCACAGTGGCGCAGTGGGTAGCAAGTTCGCCTCACAGCAAGAAGGTCGCTGGTTCGAGCCTCCGCTGGGTCAGTTGGCGTTTCTGTGTGGAGTTTGCATGTTCTCCCTGTGTTGGCGTGGGTTTCCTCCGGGTGCTCCCGTTTCCCCCACAAGTCCAAAGACATGCGGTACAGGTGAATTGGGTAGGCTAAATTGTCCGTAGTGTATGAGTGTGAATGGGTGTGTATGGATGTTTCCCAGAGATGGGTTGCAGCTGGAAGGGCATCCGCTGCGTAAAACATATGCTGGATAAGTTGGCGGTTCATTCCGCTGTGGCGACCCCAGATTAATAAAGGGACTAAGCCGAAATGAAAATGAATGAATGAATAATTGTCCATAGTGTATGTGTGGGTTGAGCGTTGGGCTAACAACTCGCCTCATAAAAACTAGATGTTACGAAACACCAATATGGTGCAGCTAAATATCAACTTCGATATAAATGGCCCTGGGAGTAAGTATTAAACTATTACTAATAATTATTATTTTATTATTGCTGAAATTGATATTTCAAATCATAAAACAAAAAAAATGTCTTAGTCATTATATATTTGCTTTAAGTAACAATGTTACAAAAAAGTTGTCATGAATGAAAACTAAATAAAATGTCATTTTCAATCACATATTTAACAGGTTTTCATGAGTAGTGTGTTTTATATTCCATCATTCATTCATTCATTCATTTTCATTTCGGCTTAGTCCCTTTATTAATCTGGGGTCGCCACAGCGGAATGAACCGCCAACTTATCCAGCATATGTTTTACGCAGCGGATGCCCTTCCAGCTGCAACCCATCTCAGCTGAACACATCCATACACACCCATTCACACTCATGCACTACGGACAATTTAGCTTACCCAATTCACCTGTACCGCATGTCTTTGGACTTGTGGGGGAAACCGGAGCACCCGGAGGAAACCCACGCCAACACAGGGAGAACATGCAAACTCCACAGAAAGGCCAACTGACCCAGCCGAGGCTCGAACCAGCGATCAGCGACCTTCTTGCTGTGAGGCGAACGTGCTACCCACTGCGCCACTGTGAGGCCCATATTCCATCATCTGTACAGTAAAACTTATATTCATATTTTATTGATCCAATGCACTTTGTGAGTTTAAAAGTATCTATAATAACAAAATTGCCAAGTAAAGCTATTTACATTTTTAGAAAAGGTTACTATTAAAAAGAAAAACTACTCTTCTGCACTTTCTATGCATCAAAGAAACATGAATAAATGAATGAATGAATGAATGAATGATTAAATGAATGAATGAATGAATGATTGAATGAATGAACGAACAAACAAATACAAATTCTGCACATTAGGATGATTTCAGAAAGATCAATGTAAAGATTGGATTAATTATTCAGAAAATTTAGCTTCAGCATTACAGTAATCTATTTCATTTTTTAAAGTTGTATAGTATATAATATAAACAACAGTATAATAATAATAATTCACAATATTACTGTAGTTCTGTATTTTGATCAGATAAACACAGCCCTGTTGAGCAATCAAGACTTTGCGAAAACATTGCTAATAAAATCTTACCAAAATATAAATTCTTACTAGCTCCAAACTTTTCAATGGGCGTGTGACAAATAAAAAGCATTTTAATTGTTAATCAGAAAAGAAATTCACACCACTGCTGCTGTGTTCAGAAGTAATGAGCAAAGTTAAATTCAAACACAACGTACGCAATGTTTTATGGATTATATGCCTCTGTCAGTGGGTGTTTTTCTCTCCTCCTGCCTGATTTCACAGACTGCACCATCAATCTCCAAAACTGCATTTGCTGATCCAACCTGCAGTGCTTAATTTCACTGTAAGAGAGAAGAACCAATCAGAGCACCATGCCAACTATTCACAACCCATCTTCATTTGACTCCGGGGCAAATCTTTGATGATGATGATGACGAGTCGTCACCACAGTAAAGATTTCAACAGCACAGATAATTTCAAAGCCCCCTAAGGTAAATTAGTAGCAAAGCAAAGTGCTTTCAAGTGGTGAATAAAAGCTGCAGCGAAGCTCCATAAACAAACATCACATTCATCTGCAAGAACTAATGGAGGTATGTTCATACTCATGCTTCTGAAATACTGTACTGGCTTCTGCCCATCAGAATAATTCAGATGGTTAACCTCAACAAGATGATGAATAAATTGACATTTGCAATCATGGGCAAGAAAAACAGGAGAAAAAACAAAAAGATGATACACATGTTTTGCATTTGGCTAGTTACATTTATTCTATTGTATATGATCGGAATGGATGTGATACTTTACCCTTTGAGCCTTTTTTTAGATTAAAAAAATATATATTACATGTTCCATTACAAGAAAATGTTACTTTAGACTTTCTACTTCAAAATGTCATGTTTAATTATATGTACTGTCCTTTCTTTATCATGAGAGAAAATAGAAACATGAATTTGTATAAGTTGCATTAGTAGGGCAGCACGGTGGCGCAGTGGATAGCGTTCTCGCCTCACAGCAAGAAGGTCGCTGGTTCAAGCCTTGGCTGGGTGAGCTGGCATTTCTGTGTGGAGTTTGCATGTTCTCCTCATGTTTGCGTGGGTTTCCTCCGGGTGCTCCGGTTTCCCCCACAGTCCAAAGACATGCGCTATAGGTGAATTGGGTAAGCAAAATTGTCCGTAGTGTATGAGTGTGAATGGGTGTGTATGGGTGTTCCCCAGTGATGGGTTGCGGCTGGAAGGGCATCCACTGCGTAGAACATATGCTGGATAAGTTGGCGGTTCATTCCGCTGTGGCGACCCCAGATTAATAAAGGGACTAAGCCGAAAAGAAAATAAATGAATGAAGTTGCATTAGTGCATTATATTTAAATACATTTCTGTTAAGAAATTATTAATGTCATAGCAGAAAATTACAAGATTTAAAAATGTATTTGATTTCAAATTAATTTTGATTAATAAATGTTTTTTTTTTTTAACAGACATGGCAATTGATTAAATGATTGATTGGGCAAACTTCTGCACTAGTTGAACAATATTATAGCTCATAATCTAGGTGCATTGTGGCTGCTCACAAGTGAGGAAAGTGCTTTGAGAGCATATCTAAATGTTTTGATGTTCCATTGGCTACAGTGCAAAGTATTATTAAACAATACAAGATGCTCTGCACAGTGAAAAATCTCAGCAGACGTGGTCGGAAGCCAAAAGTGACACCTGTGTTGGCCAGGGATCCCCACCAAGGCAGACAGAACCTTGAGAATCTGTTGAGGGAACTAAATATCAGGGTGATTGCAAGGAGACCCTCCAACCTAAAAGAGTTAGAGCTCATCATTAAGGATGAGTGGGAAAAAATAGCAATGGAGATATGAAAAAAGCTGGTTAGTAATTATAGCAAGCATTTGATTGCTGTAATAGCCAATAAAGGCTATTCTATTGATTATTGACAAGGGTATGAATAATTTTGACCATATGACTGATATATACACATACATACATATAAACATTTTGTCAAATATATACTTAATATATATACATAATAAATACACAATGTAAAAACACAATGTTTTTTTTTAAACATACATAACATAACGCAAGTTATGTCTGGCCATTGTTTCATTTGAATGTATTTATATAACAGTTCATGAGCTTTAGTTTTGTTAATTGCAACAATATGCGCATGGAAATTTTTTCATGTTCATTCATTCATTCATTTTCATTTCGGCTTAGTCCCTTTATTAATCCGGGGTCGCCACAGCGGAATGAACCGCCAACTTATCCAGCATATGTTTTACGCAGCGGATGCCCTTCCAGCTGCAACCCATCTCTGGGAAACATCCACACACACCCATTCACACTCATACACTACGGACAATTAGCTTACCCAATTCACCTGTACCGCATGTCTTTGGACTTGTGGGGGAAACAGGAGCACCCCGGAGGAAACCCAAGCCAACACGGGGAGAACATGCAAACTCCACACAGAAACGCCAACTGACCCAGCCGAGGCTCGAACCAGTGACCTTCTTGCTGTGAGGCGAACGTGCTATCCACTGCGCCACCGTGAGGCCCTTTTTCATGTTCATTATGAATAATTTTCCATCACTACTGAAAATGGTCGCACTGCAGAGCCCTGTGTAGACACACACACAAAAAAAACTCAATGGCGACAGAGTGTTTATTTAAGGACACTTATGTCTTGAGTTCACTGCAGGCCGAGCTTTATGAGGACTCGAGCACACCTGGTGAAGTTCTATGAGGGCCCTCTGATCCTCAAAAAGGCAGTTTATTACTCTCTAGGGCTCTGAAAAAGACAGCAAAACAAGCGAACTACAGAGAACTATTACTCAGAAAGAGACATCACAGAGGATGGCGGGGATATACAGGGCTTACTCCCAACTGGAGTGTTTATTTAAATGCTGTTCTAGGGCCATTGGCTGCTGTTAAAGGGAAGAGAAAAATGGCAATGCCTCAACTGTTTATTTTTACAATCAAGAGCACATTCTAGACAATGCATTTTAAAACATGTTCAACCCATTTCAATGTCCTGACCATATTTCCACTGTTTTGGCAGTGCTGATGTTGACAAACTGAACTACCAAATAAGCTGCAGGTGCTGCAAGTCATATGAAACCCCACAATGCCTCAGTGGACAGATCAAGCAGTGTCTACGTCAACTGAAAGAGTAGCATCATGTGCTGTAACAAGCATAAGCAAAAACACTTAGTAAAATATATATGTAAATGAAAATGTTCTTTTGAATGTTCTATTCACAAACGGGGAAAAATGAATAAAAACATGAATCATGGTTTCCACAAAAAGTATGAAGTAGCCCAAATGTTGACTTAACATTGATGATCATTCATTCATTCCTTCATTCATTCATTCATTCATTCATTCATAATGAGAGATGTTTGAAAAGCTGTAGGAAGGCTCTGTTAAATCCAACTACTGCCTTAATGATTATGATGCTAAAAGTTAGAGTTAAGAATTTTTTTATTGTAAGAAGTGTAACTAAAAATAAAGCATGACTAAAAATCTTAAACTCAAACTTTTGAATGGTTGTGTATTTTACTTAATGCTACATGCTACACAAATGAAAACGATATGATTATACTGTAAGTAAATTAAAGAAAATTAAGGAAATTAAATGAAATGTCAAAATATATGTAAAAGAATTGAAACAGCATACTTATTATGACCTGTACCTATTAAAATACATAAAATTATAAGAAAGCATACTGAATTGTTTTACATTTTACATGATTAAAACGTCTTGCGGACAAATATAAAAATACCTAAATATTTCATTTAAACTATACATGTATAATCACAATTAATTGGTATTTTAAAGGGCCTCACAGTGGCGCAGTGGGTAGGACGTTTGCCTCACAGCAAGAAGGTCGCTGGTTCGAGCCTCGGATGGGTCAGTTGGCGT
>CAIGQW010055454.1:2418512-2438150 GCA_903798125.1 Danio choprae | reverse complement strand
GCCTGTTCACCGACTCTTCATTTTTGGTTTGTTGGTTTGATTTACTTTGCTTCATGTTTTGATTGTTTTGGAATTCCTGTTTAAGCATTGTTTGATTCAGTGTTTATTGTTTTGTACTTTTTGTCTCTGCTGGATTTTTGTACCTGGCCTGTCCCCTTGTCTTTTTTATTAAAACTCAAATTGCTGCAATTGGATATATCTTGTGTTTTTGTAAGCCCACCGTGACAAACCTCATACTTGCTTTTGATTAGTCAGTACGTTTTATATATACACAGTTATATATATATATATATATATATATATTTATGGGCACCACGGTGGCGCAGTGGGTAGCACAATCGCCTCACAGCAAGAAGGTCGCTGGTTCGAGCCTCGGCTGGGTCAGTTGGCATTTCTGTGTGGAGTTTGCATGTTCTCCCCGTGTTCGCGTGGGTTTCCTCTGGGTGCTCCGGTTTCCCCCACAATTCCAATAACATGCGGTATAGGTGAATTGGGTAAGCTAAATTGTCCGTAGTGTATGTGTGTGAATGAGTGTGTATGGATGTTTCCCAGTGATGGGTTGCAGCTGGAAGGGCATCTGCTGCGTAAAACATATGCTGGATAAGTTGGCGGTTCATTCCGCTGTGGCGACCCCAGATTAATAAAGGGACTAAGCCGAAAAGAAAATGAATGAATGAATATATAACATATTTATTTTGGTCAAGGTGATTCAAAGTTTCTAGATGAGCCTGTGTTATTTAGAGGTTGTAAACTAGGAACACACCCCTTGGAATGTTGCGACTGACCAATCAAAAGCGAGTATTCCAAACAGCTATGTAATAACCAATGTTATCAAACAAGAACATATTTTAAAGTTTCATCAAAAGTTTATAAAAACATATAAAACTTTTTTGTCTTTTTTATCAACATTATTGCACAATTGAAGAAAAGAATTGAAGAATTGAACAAAAAATTCTGTCGCTTATTTACTCACCATTCGCTTATTTCAAACCTGTTTGAGTTTCTTTCTTCTGTTGAACACAAATGAGCATATGTTAAAATATATCCATAGACTTCCATAGTATTTTTTTTTCCTACAACGTAAGTCAGTGGTTACCGACTTACCAAATTCTTCAAAATATCTTCTTTTGTGATAACTTTGCAATATAACACAAAGACAACAGAAGAAAGAAACTCAAAAAGTTTGCAACCATTCATAAATCATATTTAGGCAAACTATTACTTTAGCCAATGTTTTTTCTTCCATGTTCCATGTAACCGGACCAATCACGCCTCAGTTTGACCCCCCAGGGCACCTTTACCCAGTATCCCTTACCCTCTGACATTGTCAGCCATGCTCTCTTTAATAAATTGCACCTTTTACCAAAGCAAAAGGTGATGAATTGAAAAATGTTTGATAGCACGATCAATTATTTACGTTGTCTTTTACTCAAATAAGCTCTTGATGAATAATTAAAATTAATCTCATTACAGAAGATTTCATTATGGGATAATTTAATTAAATGAAAGACCAAGGACCTCAGACGTCTGTGAGACACAGCGATGGATTAATGGGCCGAGGGGGCCACACGAGTGGGACGTTACATATATTATTTATTGGCTTCTTCTAAGTAAAGACAAATCAATAGTAAGTTGTCATCTCATCAATATGCTGAAAACCTTTCAGAGCTACTGCTTACAGCTGTCCTTTTAAATATACAGCAGCAATAGATGAGCCCTATAAAATCATATGGGTGATTCTATAATACATTTTGCATTCTTCCAAATATCTTATTGAAAACATGTTCAATTTTAAAAAGTATTTCAGTATTTGCCAATTACAAGTCACTTCATTTTATTTTAAGGGGCAAAAAAGTATTGTATTATTAAGTTCATTAGAGACATGTACTTTTAGCATTTAGGTTTAAATTCTTATATGTTAGTAACAACACTTATAGAATTGACAATTCTAAGCTTTTTAAACATAGTTACCACTTGCTATAGCATAAGTTCTAAGAGTGCATGAAACCAATAATAAAATAATGATTAAATAACTAATAAACAACCCATTGTGTGACTAGTGATACATTATGTTGTGTTCCTTTTGTTGTAACAGTTTCAATGTTTTACAAAATAACAAAATAATAATAGCCTCACAGTGGCGCAGTGGGTAGCACGTTCGCCTCACAGCAAGAAGGTCGCTGATCGCTGGTTCGAGCCTCGGCTTGGTCAGTTGGCCTTTCTGTGTGGAATTTGCATGTTCTCCCTGTGTTGGCGTGGGTTTCCTCCGGGTGCTCTGGTTTCCCCAACAAGTCCAAAGACATGCGGTATAGGTGAATTGGGTAAGCTAAATTGTCCGTAGTGTATGAGTGTGAATGGGTGTGTATGGATGTTTCCCAGAGATGGGTTGCAGCTGGAAGGGCATCCACTGCGTAAAACATATACTGGATAAGTTGGCGGCTCATTCCGCTGTGGCGACCCCAGATTAATAAAGGGACTAAGCCGAAATGAAAATGAATGAATGATGAAAATAATAATAGTAATTTCCTGTCTAGGAGTTGTGGGATAACATTTCATTAGTTTACTGGCACAAGATTTATAAGTAAACATCTTGATTAGATAAAAGTTATTTAAAAATAAAAATGTTGTAGAATTAGGGAGTTGACAATGTATGGGTTTTTATAAATAAACAAAATGAAATGACAAAACCAAAAGTAAAATAACACATTTTGATTACATAATAATATATATGATGGAAAAAGACACTGACTACTTTTGACAACAAGAAATCACCAGAAAAGAAACTAAAAACATTCATTCATTCATTTTCTTTTCGGCTTAGTCCCTTTATTAATCTGGGGTCACCACAGCGGCATATCCAGCATATGTTTTACGCAGCGGATGCCCTTCCAGCTGCAACCCGTCTTTGGAAAACATCCACACACACTCATTCACACACACACACACTACGGACAATTTAGCCTACCCAATTCACCTGTACCGCATGTCTTTGGACTTGTGGGGGAAACCGGAGCACCCGGAGGAAACCCACACAAACACGGGGAGAACATGCAAACTCCACACAGAAATGCCAACTGACCCAGCCGAGGCTCGAACCAGCGACCTTCTTGCTGTGAGGCGATCGTGCTACTCACTGCGCCACCGTGCAGAAGAAACCAAAAACATTGTCAAAACATTCAATGCGACTTTTAACTAATCATACAAAGCTCCATAAACAAATTTGAGTGCCAAAAAAGTGACTTTGTATTTAATGTCCACATCAGATCAGGGTGCACACCCTAACCTGAGAAGGAAGATAAGATATAGGCAAACATATTTATAGTTTGCTTTTGTTTTTTTTTGTTTTTTTTGCCTACCAAAATGGTCTTTGAGCTTCATATGATTACAGTTGAAACACTGAAGTCACATTAAATGTTTTGGCAATGTTTTTAGTTACTTTTCTGAACTCTGAATGCCTCATGACTGTTGGAGTCTGTAGAGGACATAAGAGAGCTCTTGGATTTCATCTAAATTACTTTCATTTGTGTTATGATGATGAACTAAGGTATCAGAGAATTGGAAAGACATGAAAGTAAGTAATTAATAACAGAATTTTCATAATTTTCATTTTTGAGTAAACTACACTTTAAGAATAACTAAAAAAAACATGAACAGTGTATGAAACACTGACTCTGAACACCTATTGTACTAGCAATCATAGACTCACCCATATGCATAGACGCTAAATGAACATCCATAACTGAAAAACGAAAAGAAAAAAGGTAGTTTTCCAGAGAGGTCAAATGTGCCTCTACGAATTATGAAGGGTACAAGTTGTACATCTGATCCGAAAAATAAATGATATCATGGTCTTGTGGGAGCCATTAGGAAGCTTTCTTTGTGGGGAGATTTTTTTGCATGTCTTGTCTTCAGGAGCACTTAAGAAGTCGAGGAATTCCTCTGAGCCCGTGATACACATCTAGGTAATGTTCCGGCTCAAGCCATTTTGTGCCATCCAGATATCAAATGTTAACGGTTTTTCACACACTCACACATGCTCGTCCGCAGCACATTATATCATAATACAGGTGGATTTAGGTTGAGTCACAGAACTGCACGTCGCTCTATTGTAGAAGAATGTTTGAAGGAGTCACGCGTGACTGTTTGAGAATGTCACGCTATGACACTACAATACCTGGATACTGTTACAGGTGAAGTTTTAATTCTGTGCAGGTTCAGAAGAAAACAACAGTGGAAAAAAGGCTATTTGGACTGATTTTAGGGTTAAATTCTATAAGTAGTACATGCTTTTCAACTACAGATTTTTCAATGGGTCTCTCACTATATGAATGTAGGGGTCAAATAATTCTGAGTACTGACCTTTGTCCAAAGACATACTGTTTAAATGAACGTTCTTCCAGGAAACCAGTCTGCAACCAAGCTAGGCATCCTTTCTTGGTCTCTCCATGATCTCTAAAAAAGGTATACAATATAATCTGCAATTAATTAATATGTATTTTTATTTTTCATTCATTCATTTTCCTTTGGCTTACTCTCTATTTCTATTCCAGCATATGTTTTACGCACCGGATGCCCTTCTAGCCACAACCCAGTATTGGGAAACACCCATACACACTCATTCACACACTACGGACAATTTCATTCATTCATTTTCCTTCGACTTAGTCCCTTTATTCATCAGGGGTCGCCACAGCGGAATGAACTGTCAACTTGTTCAGCATATGTTTTACACAGTGGATGCCCTTCCAGCTTCAACCCAGTACTGGGAAACATCTATACACACTCATCCACACACATACACTACGGCCAATTTAGTTTATTCAATTTACCTGTACCGCATGTCTTTGGACTGTGGGGGAATGCAAGGAGAACATGCAAACTTCACACAAACGCGAACTGACCCAGCCGGGGCTCGAACCAGCGACCTTCTTGCTGTGAGGCGTCAGTGCTAACAACTGATCCACCGTGCCGCATATTTTTATTTGCAAAATTAACAACTATCAAACACAGTTCAGTGAATTGGGGTTTAAAATTACCAGACAAACATAAACTAAATTCCAAGAGGAAAAAAAGAACAAAAATCTAGACTCAAAAAAAGAAAAATACAGCTAAATAAAACTAAACTAAATGCAAAATATATAAATATAATAATTAAATAAATAAAGAACATGCCTGAAAAGTAAAATAAATGTGTAAAAATATAAAAGTATTAATTCATTTTAAAATAATATTTATTTAGTAAGGTTTATTTTATGACAACGGCAGCCTAAACATACTTTGCTAAATATAGCATTACTTTAAAATTGAAGTTGTATATATAAATGCATGAAGTTCAAAGTACACGTATTTACTTTATCCTTCATAATCAGGCATGGTAAATGAAAATCCTTGAATGATATGATCCGAAGGACAATAAGCTTTTGAATTTCATTTCAGCATAATGTATATTCAGGCACAGGCTTCAATTTAAAAGAGGAAACCATGACCATAAACATTAGCATTTTGTGCAAACAACTGCGTAATTTGTTTAGCCCCATAATAAGCTGGAGATGGCATACAATGAAAGAAAGCCTTTTGGTTTTAAAATGAATAAAAATTGATTGCGTCCCAATAAAAAACGAATTGGCAGAGTGTTAACTGAATTGCACTCAAACGTCTGTAGCAGTCCCTGGTCGCTTTATTGTGTGCTAATGCAATAGAGCACACTTAGCAATAAATGCATCTTTCTGATGAGCTCGGAGAGGTTTTCCAAAATGGCCTGATGAAATTGTCCAAATTGGATTAGGCTGAGCTGCTAATGACTCTTAAAACAAAGGAAAATCTCCAAATAAAATTAGCTGAGCCTCTTGTTCTCTAAATAAATCATATGTAAATTACTGTCATTGGAAAAAAGATGCCTGCCTGGAGGGTAAAGGTTTCATTATCTCAATGGGTTTGGAACTCTAATAAGGAGGCTCCTCCAAGACAATTAAAACTTGAAAATAAATCACAGGAAATGTATCTAACTTGCAGGAAGCCTCTTTGAATCCTGATACTATATTTAAGCTCGCAATCTTATCATTTAATTCTCCTTGGGCAGTTGCTCCTAATCGTTAAACTCTTAATCATTGTTTGACTCCCTCAATGTCTTATTTAGGGATGCACCAAAATGAAAATTCTTGGCCGAAAAAGAGGAAAGCAAGGCCAAAAACCGAAACACCGAAAGAAATGATGCCAATTATTAGCATTCCATTTATGGGTATGACTGTGTACTAACCTTATTATAATCAAGGCATTTCAATTGCATAAATTAATATTAAAGTTTCAAAAAATAAATAAATTACTAATAAAATAATTTATTAAGTATTTCCCCTTAATGATCCAAGTGTTCCCTGTAAGTGTTGCCCTTAGCAATAATTTCCCCTTAACACATTTAAAGGACCAAAACAGCAAATCAAACTGTGCAAACTCAAAATGCAAGCATTCTCACCCAAATAAAAAATTTTTAAATAAAAGACTTGCAAGATTAAAAAAACCACAACAACAACAAAAACATAGATAAATAACTTAATAAAACGATAACACGTCGATAGCACGTCTGCGCAGGATTGCAGCCATATAAAATTGCAGTTTCAGTGCAGCTTCAAAAGGCTCTACGTGGTCCCAGCTGAGGTTTTTATGTCACCCATAGATAATGTTGAGCTTGACCAAAGTTTGACTCGATAAGGGAACGGCACAGATGTGTATTGCACAGTTATTGCAAGACAAGCATTTGTTGTTCGTTATGATCTGTTTACGTAACTATAGCAACCACGGCGCCCATTGCCGTATTTTGCCAGAAACTACATACGCTTAGAAAAGGCACTTAGGTTAGAGTGAGAGTTAAGAAGTTTGTTGCAACGCTCTTAATAAAATCCCCTAGCTCAGGGATTTTTCCACCCTTAAGTTAAACTATTTAACTTACAGTCTCTCTGCATCCATCATGGTCTGGATCATTTTGCGTGGGGGCTGCTTTATTTTCACATTCAATTAATGATATTTATAACACAGATCAAGTACAGTCGTGAAGAAGTGCAAAGGATCCAAATAGATGGAATAGACACACCGCAGACCTGCTGCTTCAGACAAGTGGTTTCTGTTCACATCATCAAAACATGCTGTTTCAGCCATGTGATAAAAATCTTTCAGCTAAAAGTAGAAAATGGACTTTTGGGCCTTTTTCAGCTGAAAAATTGAAATGGCCGAATATTCGTTGCATCCCTAGTCGTAACAGTGTTGAGATGATTTTACTATTTGCCCCTTAATAGTTGACAGGAAGAGGCTTGGCTTACAAATTTTCATTGGTCAGTTAGTTTCAGTGAAAAAAAACCTGAATGATATGGTCGAGTCATGTAGGAAAGTTTTGTAATGCCTAGTTTACACTACAGGATTTTCAAAGTCGTCGGATCACAGTTGTTTTCACACTACATGGGTAGCGTTCAGTTACTGCTGTTTTCACACTGCATGACAGATCAGTGACAGGAGGATACACACTGCATGACTAGAACAGAAACAATCTCTGACAACCTTGTCTCTCTCACAAATGCATGCAAGAAGTGCTAATGAAATAACTCAATATCACAGATCACCAAGATCAGAGTTAAGAGTTGCAGGTCAATAAATAATTTTGCAATGTGCTGCTGCTACGGCAAATGTTTCTACTATTCTGTTTAATGTTATTGTAAGCCTTATTTATTCTGATACTGGGATCTATAACTCCTCCCCAAACTCTCCGCAGTCCTGTATCTGGCTCTCTCATTGGTTGTAGGTCCTTACCGATGTATTTCTTAGTCAGAACACTTTCACACAGCATTACTTTGAATCACCGACAGGTCCAGACATTTAGCATGCCAAATATTTCACAGACATCTGCAATTCTGCGATTGTCTATAATCACATTGATTAATTACACTGTGTATTTGTTGGTCAAGTAAACGAGCACCCATTTGCCTTCAATTTTTTGGCATTGGATGGCGATTTCACATTAGGTGAATAAAAATCTGAGCTAAAATCGTGTAGTGTAAACTCAGACAGCTGGTCTGGCTGATATGCATTGTAAGTCCTAATTGATTTAAAAAAGATTTAAGAAGACAATTAAAAGTCTGGGACCATTTTGAAAGGTTAAAAGATGACTCCAAAAAGAATGACAGCAAACTCTTCAGGCAAATGTTGGTCTCTCGTTAGTCAACATAATTGAAAGCATGAGATTTCACATTATTTGCCCACAGCAGGAACCTCTAGCAGATCCTAAGCACACACTAAAGCTAAACTAAAACATCGGCAGATCGCTGTGCTGTTCAGAAACAGAAGTGTGTCTTTAAGTTGTTGTAGAGTGGACACAATCCAATATTATATAAATATTCCACAAAAGGGTCACACACTACACAATCTGACAACAACTCTGTCCCGTGCCCAAACACAGCATATGATATGTTCAGGGCACAGCCATCAGAAAGAGCAGAACGCTATTGGCTGCTTGTGTGATGATGACATACATCCCTGACACAGAACCAGACAGCTAGCATCAGCTTATTATATCTCCAAAAGCATTCACAGGAGGGTTTGAAAGCCGTGTATATCAGCTGATCCATCAGCAGATCAATAAACATGGCTTTCATATGCTATAATGTTCATGCAAACAGGGTGAAGCGAGTGCATGGATGGCCAATCACAGACATTTCTGTAGAGCGTGTGAACACAACGGTTAGTCATCCCATGACTTGCTCTCTCATTGGCTTTAGTTCTTCATTACTGACCCCATGGGGGGTTGAATTGCCCAACTGATCAAGAATATTTAGCATGCTAGATATTGAAGTTTGGTCTGCGAGGTGTCGGCGATGCATCAGTGAGTCTTTTACATCTGTTGTTCAGTTCCCACATAAAGATAGCCAAGCATCAATCACCCACTGATTTTCCCATGATCACAGCCCGATATTGGAGAGCTTGTTAACTAGTAAATCAAGCTTAAAGTCTTGAAGCGTGAACTAGGCATAAGCACCTACAGAGTATGTGTACACAATACACAATTCTGAAAGCTAAAGTAAAATCATGTACAATTGGATAAGCTATTCCCTTTCATCAAATCCTGATTGCATGTTGTGTTCAAGTCATGATGAACGCACATGACCACTACTAAGTCATTAATATTAGTGGGAAACTTGAAATTTTCCTGAGACACCAAAGGCCAGTTTATTATTTGTATTAATAAAAGTTGAAAAGTGTTACACTATGATCTCAATAAAATACAATTTCTCCATGTCCAGATCAGTGGATCTGCAATGCTAAACTAGCATACAGATTCACAGTTCATCCTTTCTTTTACTGATTTGAAATTTAGGTTTTAAAATTATTGAAAACCATTTAAGTGTTTTGAGTTCATCTGAATATATTCCTGTCACTTCTTAGTCAGAAACCAAACATACTGCTTTGACAAGTCTGCAGCAATTACTACAGCCAATAAACAGAATGAATGACGTTTGAGAACAGCTTGAGTGTGACTCAATATAAACACAGGGATTTCAGTTGCTTAGGTACACATAACCGCTCTAGTCTTTCTGCCATTTAGGTGATTCAGTGTATTGTTCACGTTTTATCCCTGTTTGACCTAGTGCACTTACTAAGCTTTGGTAGAGAAAATGTCACAGAGACCTGAAAACACAGCATTACAGGTGTTCTTTAAACTGGTCAAGGACTCCATGTTTGTTTTCTGTGATTCAAATGCTGCTTAATTTACTAAAAGCCCAATTATAGTCCAAGAAAATAAGAAATAAAGACAAACATAAGAAGAATATGCAATTAACCACAAGCAGTTGTGTTATAGCAGTTAAAAACCTTTTTATTTATTTACCTTATTGTTATTATTAGGGTGTAATGAGTTATATTGAACAGTTAAGTACAAAGCCAAACAATTAACATGTTTTTTTGGATAATGAATATTTAGAAAAAAAAATTCCAACAAACTGCATAAAACTCTAACTTAATCTTACCAGGAACCAGATAAGAAACCTGACCAGGCTTCACGAGTGCTTAATTGACATGTGTGATTGATATGCTTGCATTTTGCATCATTTGAAACACCACCTGATTTTTAGACGCCATGTAAAGTTAAAATAACTTCCACTTTTACACACAGCACAGCTATTCACTGTCAAATTCAAAGCAGTGGACCAATAAGAAGAACTGGGAGGTGGAGCAACTGTTGTAAGTTACTGTTTACAGGCACTCATTGACTGTGTCCGGATACCTTCGTGCTTTATAGTGTGTTTTTTTCCGAACCATCCCTAAGAGCTGAGTGTCACATTTTCAGAAGCAAAGATGTGTTCAGTGTGAATGACCTAAGAATACTTCTGCAGCTGGCATTCTAAAGAAAAAATATGCTCTCATTGAAAACAACTGACTTATTACTCTTAATAAGTATGTAAAGGAGAAAGACAGAGGACACAGGCAGGAATTATTCAGTTGAATAGTTACATGAATTGAGCCCTGTTACACTATTCCTTCAGAAGCCCATTTCAGCACGACTATATTTCCTGGCTGTGCCTTTTCCACATTTTATGTTACAGCCTTATTCCAAAATGGATTAAATTAATTTATTTCCTAAAAATTCTACACACAATACCCCATAATGACAATGTGAAAACAGATTTTTGGAAATTGTTACAAATTTATTAAAAATTAAAAACCTGAAAAATCACATGTACATAAGTATTCACAGGCTTTGCTTGTTGATGCACCTTTGGCAGCAATTACAGCCTCAAGTCTTTTTGAATATGATGCTACAAGCTTGGCACACCTGTCTTTGGGAAATTTTGCCCATTCCTCTTCGCAGTACCTCTCAAGCTCTATCAGGTTGGATGGGAAGTGACGATGTACAGCCATTTTCAGATCTCTCCAGAGATGTTCAATAGGATTTAAGTCTGGACTCTGGCTGGGCCACTCAAGGACATTCACAGAGTTGTTGTGAAGCCACTCCATTGATATTTTGACTGTGTGCTTTGGGTCATTGTCCTGCTGGAAGATGAACAGTTGCCCTAGTCTGAGGTCAAGAGCACTCTGAAGCAGGTTTTCATTCAGGATGTCTCTGTACATTGCTGCATTCATCTTTCCCTCTATCATGACTAGTCTTCCAGTTCCTGATGCTGAAAAACATCCCCACAGCATGATGCTGCCACCACCATGCTTTGCTGTAGGGATGGTATTAGCCTAGTGATGAGCGATGCCTGGTTTTCTCCAAACTTAATGCCTGGCATTCACTCCATAGAGACCAGAGAATTTAGTTTCTTATGGTCTGAGAGTACTTCAGATGCCTTTTGACAAATTCCAGGCAGGCTGCTATGTGCCCTTTACTAAGGAGTGGCTTCCATCTGGCCACTCTACCATACAGGCCTGATTGGTGGATTGCTGCACCGATGGTTGTCCTTCTCTAAGGTTCTCCTCTCTCCACAGAAGAACGGTGGAGCTCAGACAGAGTGACCATCGGGTTATTGATCACCTCCCTGACTAAGGCCCTTCTCCCCCGATCACTCAGCTTAGATGAGCCCTGGTGGTTTCAAACATCTTCCACTTACAGATGATTAAGGCCACTGTGCTCATTGGAAATTTCAGAGCAGCAGAAATTTTTCTGTAACCTTCCCAAGCCTTGTGCCTCGAGACAATCCTGTCTCGGAGGTCTACAGACAATTCCTTTGTCTTCATGCTTGGTTTGTGCTTTGACATGCACTGTCAACCCTGGGACCTTATATAGACAGGTGTATGCCTTTTCAAACCATGTCCAATCAACTGAATTTACCACAGGTGAACTCCAATTAAGCTGCTGAAACATCTCAAGAATGATCAGTGGAAACAGAATGTACCTGAGCTCAATTTAGAGCTTCACGGCAAAGGCTGTATGTGATTTTTCAAATTTGCAACAATTTCAAAAAATCTTTGCATTAATTAATCTTAGCAAGCATGAACGTTTTGTTAATAATGCATTAGTAAATGTTGAACTATGATTAATAAATGCTGTACTGTTGTAATTATTGTTTATAATTAGTTAATGTTAGTCAATACATTAACATGAAACCTTCTAAAGTGTGTAAAGTGTGACCAATAAATTCATGACTTATAAAGTTTCAAACTTAAAATGACAGATTGGAAAAAATAAATAAATTTGATTACACTTTAAAGATTAGAGTACAATTTCAGATACCTTATAGTTATTGGTGGAAATTTCCTTAATTATCTGACAACCTTATTTATCTGGTAACTGAACTTTCTAATTTTTACCCCACATAAGATTACATAAAAATGTGCTAGTTCAATTCAAATTTGACAAATTATCATTTGCAGTATGATCGCATCTATTTTATTTCCTTTAACTAAATGTCTCATTTATTTGTTCAAACTCTTTTTGTGTTTGCATCTGTCAGAAACTGTTGCATTTGTCATATTTCAGTTCAGCAAATGCAGGAACATTAATTGCTCCAAGTGTTCTTAAAGGGGCTAGAAAACACATTACCATAATTGAAAGTCCATACTGTGGTAAAAATAACTGTTCTCGTGTTGAGCTAGACCCACTGGTGCCTTTTGCTGTCTGTTGGTGAGAACTAAATATATTTTCTGCATTCTGAATGGCATTCCAGTCCAAAGTGTATATGCCAGTAGTTAACAGTGTATGATCATAAATAGTTTTCTCAGCCAAAGCATTTTTTTTTTCAAGACCGAGATGGGTCTTAAACAGAGGAAGCGCAACTTACAGAGTTATTTGCGGTTTTATCCTCTTGCTAAAAGCACACTTTAGCAAATGCTCGGATATCAGAGTATTCATTTGAATTGATTTCTGGCAAGATTATGCTGTTGCAATATCGAAGGGTCTCAACTCTGCGCCAAAATTATGTCACTTGGACCACCTGTTCCTGGAAAACGTCATCACCCTTAAGCAGTCCCGGCTGGCTTCCAAAAAGTGAACTTCTGAACTGCTGCCTTTGCTCCTGATTTGTGAGTAAGCAGGCAGCAACAGCCATTCTAAGTTTGTGAATGTGGTTAGAGGAGTTACATAAGAGATGAACCCGCTCTTGACATGTCAGTCAACGTCAGGGTGCAGCGGGAATGAGGATTTACCCAATTTAAGCACTAATGAGAGCTCAAATGCACACTGTTAAGATGCAGGACTTAAGTAAGCTCTTGTGTGTACTGATTTAAAAATCACCATGTCATCCAAAATTTTAGTTCTTAGTTTTATGGAATACGACAGATTCTATTTTATCAAGTTATTCTGTTTTTTGTTTGCTTGTTTTGTTTGTAATATTTAACCA
The DNA here is from genome assembly GCA_903798125.1 of Danio choprae. Classification (NCBI taxonomy): domain Eukaryota; kingdom Metazoa; phylum Chordata; class Actinopteri; order Cypriniformes; family Danionidae; genus Danio; species Danio choprae. Next base: position 2,424,837 of record CAIGQW010055454.1, on the reverse strand, counting down.
AAATACCATCCAATGACATCTCAACCCTAATTATCTGTTTTCTATTGTGAGGGCAACCTGTCAATCACATGAGATCAAACAATTGCAAACCATCTGACCTCTCTTTCACTTGAAAATGGGCTCTTTTTTGTGGTTTATTATAATATTTTTAATTTCCCATTATTTTTGGAGAGGTACAATTTTCATTAAAGCAGTTTAAGCCTTGAAACAATCAAAGTTTATTTACAAGTTTATTTACAACTATTTTGAGAGGGAGATCAACTCTGTGTGACTGGTGGTGATTGATGGGAGAGGGCGGAACTAAAGATCTATTTTAGTGCACTTTTGCTCAGTCACTCTTTGATTGGTGGAATTTTCTGTCATTTCAGATATGTATTAAACAGTACGGTTTTGAAAATGTGTTAAATTAATGTGAAAAAATGGGTTTTTGCAAGAGCATATGCAGTCAAATAACAACCTCGGAGCACACAACAGGTCTGTCTATAAAGGTTTTCCATTATTGTCGGAGACTATTTCCTTAAAAAAGAAAGTGAATGAGTTTTCTTTACTAAGTGACATTGCCAACTATTGGTCAGCATGATAAAGTTGTTTTCTATACGCAAAACATTTCAAAATTGAAAAAAAAAAAAAAAAAAAAAAAAAAAAAAAAAGCAATAATCTGTTGCATTTGTTGCTGTGTTAATGAACACCTAAATGTATAATAAGATATTCTTAGACAATATTGGGCAGAGAAGAATAAAATAAATGAATAAAGTCTTGACTAATTTCTCACGACTAAATAGTCAACTAAATATTGCATAAATCATACTATTCATTCATTTTCTTTTCGGCTTAGTCCCTTTATTAATCTGGGGTCGCCACAGCGGAATGAACCGCCAACTTATCCAGCATATGTTTTACGCAGCGGATGCCCTTCCAGCCGCAACCCATCACTGGGAAACATCCATACACACTGCGCCACCGTGCTGCCCCTTAAATCATACTAATTTCTTTAAAAATAAAAAGTGTTCTTTGTTATTGTTGTTTCTTTTCTTTTAGGAGAGACTGACAAACATGGACCCAATAAACAGCTATGGTAAGAAAAGAACTAAAAAGGAATAATAAAGAAAGAAAGAATACAACAAATATTGACAAGAAGGGGTAGGAAATGTTAAGAACTAAATACTAATATTAATAAATAAAAATAAATACGCATTTAAAATGTTTGTGTTTCATGGGGGAAAGCAATTAATATCAAGAATGAATAAGCAAGTAGGTTTTAGCCAGAACATTCAACCACTACTGAAATGTAATGGACTACTACTCACAAATTTCTTTAAAAAGCTAAATAAATAAATAAAATACTTATGCATCTCATGGAATTAAATAAAGCATTTTATACTTATTTTTTTGTATTTAATTTTAGATTTTGAAATTGCATATTTAATTCAATGTGTTTATTTACAAGCAATTTCTTAGTGTTTGTTGAGTGTATTGATGTGAGGGGCTGTAAATATAAAATGTAATTCTTAAATACATTTTTGCTTCATACACTGGTCAAACGGCGACACAATGGTTCAGTGGTTAGCACTGTCGCCTCACAGCAAGAAGGTCGCTGGTTCGAGTTCCGGCTGGGTCAGTTGGCATTTCTGTGTGGAGTTTGCATGTTCTCCCTGTGTAGGCGTGGGTTTCCTCCAGGTGCTCCAGTTTCCCATAAAGTCCAAAGACATGTGGTATAGGTGAATTGAATAGGCTAAATTGGCCATAGTGTATGTATGTAAATGAGTGTGTATGGATATTTCCCAGTACTGGGTTGCAGCTGAAAGGGCATATGCTGTGTAAAACATATGCTGGATAAGTTGGCGGTTCATTCCACTGTGGCGACCCCTGATAGATAAAGGGACTAAGCCGAAGGAAAATGAATGAATGAATGAATTAATTAATGAATGACTGACATGGTCAGACTGTTCTACCTTCATACTATTTCAGGTCTCATTATAAATATACCTCTAATATACTGTGCATACTAATATTATGTGCAGCATTACAGTTTTTCTCAGTCACTTTGGTACATTTATCAGATCAGAATTTAAATTCTCAAAACGACCTGTTCAATCTTCACATCATTGTGTCAGTTGTGCACATTAAAAAAGTTGCAAATGCTTGCGTACAGTACATCCATGCAAATAATTATGTGAAATTCTCTGCTCTTTCCTACATTATCAATTGTTTATGTCATGTTGATTAAAAAGTATTATTTTGGTCTCTGTCTGAATAGTCTCACCCCCACAACATTTAATCGTTTGTTCATGGCATAAGTCTTAACATGCAAAATGGCTGAACAAGTTGTCATAATATTTAGCCATAATGCATTTTTCTATACATTTCCATTAGACTTAAATTTTTTTCTAAATCAGTATACAATTGATAAATTTCTCCCATGTGAGTCTTGACTTTTTCTAATGAAGGTGTGAAAAACTGTAATTACAGTATAAAGTTTACTTGCTATGGAAACAAAAGCTAAGCTCAAATACTGTGGAAAACACAAAATAATATACAGTTTACGTCAGAATTATTAGCATTTTTTATGCTTTTTCAAATATTCTTTTTCTCAAGTGTTGTTATCTTAACAGTATTTCCTATAATGTTTTTTTTTCTTCTGGGGGAGGTTTTTAGTTTGGTTGATTGGTTGTAATAAAACCTTTTTTTTAAAGCAAATTTTAAGGTCAATGACATTTTTTTCAATTGGCTACAGAACAAACCACTGTTATCCAATAGCCCGCCTAATTAACCCAACTTGCCTGTAGTTAACCTAATAACCTAGTTAGGCCTTCAAATTGCACTTCAAGCTAAATACTATCTTGAAAAATAATGTACTGTCATAATTGTGATAGCAAAATATATTAGCTATAAGTTATTAACACAAACAAACCAAACATTTTATCCACATTTAATAGCACTTGGATTTTATTATTTTTTTTATGAATTGAATTTCCCAGGAGGGCTAATAATTCTGACTTCAACTATACCATCTATAACGTGCATATGCGCATGTTTCACATAGTCAAAAAAGTCAATTAAGAGCAACTTCATGCAGCTCACACAACATTTTCTAAAATGAAATCTGAAATGAAAGCAGTGCAACGCTTCCAATCTACAGCTTTAAATCTGTGAGTGTTAACAGTAAAGTAACACGCTCTATAATTCACCTTCAACCTGGTGCTGACTTCAATGTACCCACATTTGTTTGTCTGAAAATGTTCTCGGCGACTCGCTAGATGGAAACGACATTTATTATTTTGGGCAAGCTCCCGTTTTAAAGACTAAATGTAAAGAGAAACACAGCCGTTTCCAGCCGAGAGAGTCCTTGGTGAAATCACTTCACACTTTGAGAGAGGTGCTGACAGTAGGGATCAGGGCTGCGTAAGTTATTCCAGAGGTCTCAGCAGGATAGCAAACGATGTGACCTAAACAAGAAGCCGATAAGCCTGTGACATACAGGGAAACAATCCGCGCTTTACCTCTGGCGATATATTCATCCGCACGAGCCGACAGCTTCATCAGGGGCCCCGGGGCCAGCAGAGGGGGTCGTGTGTTTCTGACACGCTCATCAGTAAGGCCCACACCGAATCTGATGACTTTTTCTACTGTTTAAAGAAAAGCTTTGCTCACATTCTATGCTAATGTGTGCCAACAACCTACAATCTGTATTTTATTTAATCTGTATACTATTGTCACATTTATAGACTTTGTTTTTGTGTTCATATAGCATTTAGATTGGCCTAGCTTTCCTTTCTTCCGTTTCCCGCCATTAGTTGACATCATATTTAGTTAATTATCATATGTTTAAGTTCCTCTTTTTACTGCTCTCATGTGATGTTAATAACAGATAATGTTGCAATTATGTATATAGTGTATATAAGTCATATATTTTGTTAATTTAGTCAATTCAGACTGAATGAAGTTGAAAAAAATGTCCGTACAGCTGACATAATAATTACTACATTATTAATTGAATTAGTTAATACAAAACGCCTTGGTTACAAGGCACTTTTATTTTATTTTATTTAAACATTTATTTAAGGATTACAGTGCAAATCCAATTAGATTCAAGTCTCTCATATAATATATCTACAAAAAGACAGAAAATATCCCTTTACAAACTGTATTCTAAATAAATCATATAAACATTTGCATATTAGTCAATAATATTACTGAATGCATAATATAAGAACTATTTACTCACATTCAGTAAATTAATAAACATGATTTCTGCAGATTCTGTGTGGGTCTTGTTGAAGTAATCAACAAATAATCAACAAACAATCCACAGTTATGAAGGAAAATAAATGGCACATTTATTCTAAAGCAAACACATCTGCCATCAACAGAAAAAATGCACAATTTCTGACATTGCAAAAAGTGCAAGTAAACAGCATCACTGTTAGAAGCGCCTTGCTTTCTTAAAGCCCCCACATGACATAATGGCCATGAGATTGGTGACCAGGGTCTTTATATCCAAACTGACTTTACACACCTATTTAAAAAACAGCAGCCCTTCACACTAACTCTAACAGGAAGAGCCTGTAAAACGAAACAGCCGAGACCTACAGTATTTCATAATTAATAGTTAGCGGCGAGGGAAGGAGGCCTGCGGTGACGTAAAAAGGTCAACAATAAAACGTTAAAAAAATAGCCATCAATCTCTCGTTTTACATAATTCAAGATAATTACGAACTGGATAAAATCAGAAATGAGGCCCGGTAGCAGTGATTGCTTTCACTGTTGACGTCTCCCGAAAGTGTTGCGCTAGTGAATGTTTTGGTCAGTTCCTGCGGTGGTCTCAAGCTCGGCGGGAAGCCACACCTGCAAACCGTACAGTAAATGACTCTACTTTTGCTCTCATGGCCGTGGGTTTAAAGATTACAGAGGTCTGGGGGTTGTTAAGGATTGTGCAATAAAAAAGGCTACAAATGCAATGGTTATAACTACAGCCATAGATTAAAAAAAAAAAAAAAAAAACATTAAATAACAATAAATAAAAATGCAAATAACCAGGTGAATTATCAAACTGCTAACTACTAAATAAAATGGTTAGTTAAATTACCATTAAATAACAAAGAAAAACTCAAGCTAAATAACTAAACTACTAACTGCTAAATAAAATAGCACAGTGACCATCTTGGCCAGTGTGTATAAGAAAAAAAAGAAAAAAGTTATCCAAAACCTGCACCAAAATAAGTTCAAATCTTGTATTGTGCATTCATTATAACTGGTTACTCCCAACATTGATGTATACTCCTATTTTTTTTAACACCCAATGTTAATGTTAAATATTAAAAAACAAGTTCATCAATGCTTGTAATAACTAGATCTGGCAACATGGCAGAGCAGAGGCTTCACCAACATCTCATTTTATCACTTCATTATTCAGGCAATACTGTGTGAAGAGCTAGAATGTTGTATAATCAGTCAAAAAACTGCGTATGAACATATTCCTCTTTTTATCACTACATAAATCAGAAAATATTTTGTAAACAGCCAGAGAAAAAAAATAAAACAATTTTGTTTTAATATAAACTAAATAAATAAATAAAATAATTAATCGTTAAATGCAGTATAACCAGTAAAATTATGTATAAAGACAGGCCTCTGTAAAAACCATCAGAATACATATATATATATAAGACTGAAATGTGATTTAGGACTCAATGTAGGAGATTTATTTTTTATTTTTTATTTTTGTTAAAGGTTGAAAAATATGTAGTGTAATTGAAAGCTACAAAACAAATTGGTAAATTGTGACAAAGTAAAAGTATATTTCAGTTTTTTGTTTTTTTTCTGTACACTATACTTTAAGCACTTTACAAAATACCAAAATGCCCCAAATCTAAATGTGCATAAAAAAAGCTGTGTTTTTGCCTGCAATCCCTCTCATTAATCACCAGCACAAGATTTATATCCTCAGGTTAACTCGTGGGAATGACTCAATAAAGCTGCAAGTTATTTGTTCTTCTTATAGTCAATTACTGCTCTGCGTTCAGAAAGGGTACAAAAACTTAGCGATACACCATCAACATCAGGTTACCGCATCGCAAACGGCACTATATTTAATCTAATTTATTATTTATGCTCAGATTTATCAAAATGAAATTAGACACTGGTGGTGTGAAAGCTTCATGGCAAAAAATGAAAAAATAAATAAAAAATAGAAAAGAGAGAAAAGATTGACACGTGTATGTAAATATGTAAAAGGCTAATTTAGCTTTAGCTCTCATTAACTTTAGTCAGGAGTTCAAATCTATCTATCTATCTATCTATCTATCTATCTATCTATCTATCTATC
>CAIGQW010055454.1:2392238-2418502 GCA_903798125.1 Danio choprae | reverse complement strand
TATCTATCTATCTATCTATCTATCTATCTATCTATCTATCTATCTATAACAAATATGTCTTTTAAAGGTGGTTGAGAAATAACTCTTCTGACATTAAAAACCGGCAATTTATTAAGAAACTTTATACATTTATTATACATTCATAGTTTTATTTCTGTCCTAAAATATTTCATTAACTATTTTGAAATAGTTATTTTATTAACAAGTTATTTTAATGTTCCCATAATGTCCGAAAACAGGAAATACTCACAGTAAATATAATAAATAAAGTTTTTAAAGACTGAAATTATTGTAGATATCTTTGATCAGAATATCTGAATGAGCATGACCTTAAGATTACTGAAAATGATATGTTGATATTTCTGTAATGAAAACAAAAAAAATATTTCAGGTTTCATTCATTCATTCATTTTCATTACGGCTTAGTCCCTTTATTAATCTTGGGTCGCCACAGCGGAATGAACCGCCGACTTCTCCAGCATATGTTTTACGCAGCGGATGCCCTTCCAGCTGCAACCCATCACTGGGAAACATCCATACACACTTATCGACAGACATACACTACGGACAATTTAGCCTACCCAATTCACCTATACCGAATGTCTTTGGATTTGTGGGGGAAACCGGAGTACCCAGAGGAAACCCACGCCAACACAGGGAGAACATGCAAACTCCACACAGAAATGCCAACTGACCCAGCCGAGGCTCGAACCAGCGACCTTCTTGCTGTGAGGCGATCGCGCTACCTACTGCGCCACCATGAGGCCCTTATTTCAGGTTTCATTTTTCAAAAAAAATCCAGTTTGTCTCGTGTAATAAATTCACTCACTCACTTACTCACTCACTCACTTTTGTTTTACATTTCTGGTGTCATTCATTTATTAATTTTCTTTCAGCTTAGTCTCTTATTTATCAGGGGTCGCCACAGCTGAATGAACCGCCAACTATTCCGGCATGTGTTTTATGCAGCGGATGCCTTTCCAATACTGGGACACCATACACTCTCGCATTCACACACACTCATACACTACGGCCAATTTTGCTTACCCAATTCACTTATACCGAATGTCTTTGGACTGTGCGGGAAACCAGAGCACCCGGAGGAAACCCACACGTACACGGGGAGAACATGCAAACTCCACACAGAAACGCCAATTGGCCAAGACGTGACCCGAACCAGCAACCTTCTTGCTGTGAGGCAACAGTGCTAACATTTTACATATTGTCAGAAAAGTGGCTAATTCGTACCAATTCATATGATTTCGTTTATATGAAAAAAAAAATTCTACTTCTAATCCTTACCCTCATTGGGGATGATCAAATCATACCAAAATGTATGAATGAGATCATACAAATTAATAAGAATTAGCCACATAGTCAAAAAGTTACAAATTGTGTGATATTGCATTGGTCTAACAAAAACTGGATCACAGCAATAAATAACAGTTAATATATACATGTTTTCTTATACTTGTATGTGTCCCCTATGTATTTATTTCACTAACAATAACAAACAGATGGGCAGCATGGTGGCTCAATGGTTAGCACTGTCGCCTTACAGCAAGAAGGTTGCTGGTTTGAGTCCCGGCCGGGAAAAATGAATGAACGAATGTACATTATGTCCTATAAAATGTGTTTAAAATATATATTATGTAAAAAGTTTCCATTTATAGGTTATTGCAATAAAGAATACACCAGTTTCAGGTGACTCATGCTAAGATATCTCTGTCAATCAGAGAATTCATTGGTTTACTAAAACTTGTGCCTTTGGCTTTCCTTGCAGATTAAAACAAGTGAGTTACTATTGTATAATCGCTTTGTAAACCCCCCCCCAGGTTTCAGAGCACACACAAAGCTGAAACCCCAGCCAGAGCGTTCATAACCTGCGTGCATCCATCTTAATCATTCACTGCATTAATGGGCAAAAAGTGTTTGCAACACTCAGTTCATAAAGCGAGCAGAAGCTCAGCTAATTCATCGATGCACTCAAGAATGAGGAGGCAGAGAACAGCGATGGGGCTGGAGGGATGTGGTCTGTGTTGAGATGTCAGGATCATAATGGCCAGCTGAGTCATAGGTTATAAAAAGCTGTCATTAGGGATTTCAACCCACTGCAACTCATGACAGTGGAGTAGTGAATTATTTATTAAGGTGGAAACTTAAGTGGCCCTAACTCAAGGCTGCCTCTTTTTCTCTGTTCTTTTTTTTTTCCTCTTCAGGGTTGTTTAAACCGCTTTGCCAATAATTGTCCTGTATGCACGTTTTAATAGGGGTGATTTATTAGCATGACGTTCATTGTTATTTCTTTGCTGCCAGCTAATTTTGTAACATAAAATAATAAATACATTTTGAAAAGGTGCCTTAACATGATTAACATTGAGAGATGTGCATAAGTATGGCCAAACGGACAAAGTTAAATGAATAATTTATTTCAGTGAAAGTTTTTAAATTACAATTACGCTTTCCGTTTATGTTCCTGATATAAATCCAAAACAACAAAATGATTGTGAATATTAACCAGCAGTTATTTATTAAGGCCTTGTGTCCAGCAATGACTTAAGGCACTTTATTTTGTAGTGAATGCATTACATTCATTACATAAACTGGGCAATAACTTTGAGCTATCTCTAAATGTACCCTTGAATCTAACCCATGTAGTTACCTTATATAACCCATACTTTCTTATACTGCAAGTACGCTGTAAGTACTTCAAGTACACACACTGTAAAATATACAGGACGTTTTAGCCAGCTAAAAATGCTAGTGCACCTCTCAAAACAACTACACTGTAAGAAATGATTTACTTTTTCACAACAAAAAAAGTCATCACAACAATGTTTTTTGTTATTTTACTTTTTTAAGTGTACTTAAAATGATCAAATATCATGTTTCAACTTAATTAAATCATGTTAACTTAATATAACTTGATTGTTTTAAGTTATACTGTACATGATTTAACTTTTTAATATGTGTAAGACAGTTTAATGTAAATTATAAAGTTAATTCCATTCAACTTAAAAATTTAAGGCAGAAACTCATGTTTTACAGTGTATTAAGTGAACTTTTTCTTCATATTTTTTTCCAATTGAAACTATTTCTGGATTTCTGTGATTTGATGTGGAATATTTGTGGTTTGATTATGGTTCCTAGCAACTGATTTAACTGTTTATTTGTGACTGACAAATTTCCCACAGTGTAGAGCAACAATAATATCTCATCCTTTATTTCCATTTTTGTGTTTGTGCTGGTTGGTCGGTGAGGTATTTGCCCCCTCCCCTCCCCCCATTGTGATTGGACATCTGCCGATTAAAATATTTAATTGATGAGAGGTGCATTTTACACAAGTTGTTTTAAACAAGATAAACAATGTAGATGCTGTCATTTTAAACCCAGGACTCCCATTAAAAACCAATTGAAGAAAAAAAGTTTCTCACCAAGAACATTAACCATAAAGATAATTCTAACAATAACTATACTAGCATTTATACCAATGCATTGCAACTTTACAGTTTAACACTAACAAAAGTTTTCAATGCAGTTCTGTCATCGACACTTTATAAGCACATCAAAAGTAGAGTCTCATTAGCTGTAAGGTAAACATTCATGGATTGTCTATAGCTGTCAAATGAAAAAAGTACCTTGAATCTAAAATGTTATTTAAAATCAAGAATTGATATTAAAACTATGCTAAAATGGATAAAAAAATAAATATATGAATAAACAATGTATTTAAAATTGCAAAATAGTATCAAAAGATTAATTTTTTTTTATTATTCCAACCCATGCCAATAAAGTATTACCGCAATACTCAGGAATCGCTTTCAAATAATATACTTAAACTATAACTATATACTAAAACTATCCTTTGTAAAATGCAAGACTTCCACATAAACTTAACTGAGAACATTACATCTCCACACACAGAACGCTTTCTGTTGACAGAACCCACACAATAACCCAACTTTTCACTCTAAATCAATTTCACATTGCTTTCATTGAGATCTGATTGCCAGCTCCACACATATCAGTCAAGGCATTCGCTCTTTGTTTTGTCCGTAGTGTATGAAAATGGTTAACAATCCCATGGGTCAGTGAAAATGATCTGTTCATTCCAGTTGCCTGTTTTAAGTCAGTCAAAACATTCCAGACTTCAAAAGAGGGCTTTGCCTTCTTAGGCCATTTCTGTGTCCCCTTCTCAATGGTTCAGGAGGGCTTGGTTATTTGGATAAATTAATTTCTGGAGTCTGCCTGCTATTGCGAAAGCACCGCATGTCTGACAGCAAATTAGTCTCACTGAAACAACAGAGACTTTAAGGCTGAAAGAAAACACCACAGAAGGAAGGTGGCATGGACAATACTGCAACTTGAGATATAGCACCATATTGAAATGTACGTCTGACGTTGGGAATGTGTTTTTTCCTCACTGAACATTATAATAGGAGTTTGAAGCAATTATAGCTGATCACATGGGTGTTAGGATAAAAAAAGAACATGTAATGGATATCAGGTTTCTCTTGCTTTGTGCAAATTCTCTGACATCACTCGCAAAACATGATTTAAAAAACATTCAGTTGCTACAAACATCTCACAGCTACATAGTGTATGACAGAAGCAATCAAACATTGGCAAAAATGGGACGCTTGACTAATTTGAGATAGCCATTTAGATTTTTTTTATATTTAACTTTATTTTTTTCTCTAAAGCCATCTGATTAAAGACAGTTCTATTCCAAGAGATATTTTCAGTCATGCAATTAAAGCCAATTTGAAGGTTAATGGAAATGCTGTAAATATCATTATTTATTTATTTTTTATTATCTGTTGCTTCATATCCTTCTAAAATACCAAAACTGAGTTCATTCAGAGTGACTGTCAGTGTTTTATCATTGCCCAGATGGGGAGAAAATGTTTTGTGAAAAGTCATTCTAATGATATTATTTATCTGTGTTGTTATCATTATACTGTAGCTGTGACTTGGAATATTCTACTTTATATTTTTTTAAAAATGTATCACCATTGTCTTGACAAGATGTGCTCTCATATGAGAGGTCATGTGGTTTCTTAATGTTTTGTTATCACCGGTATTGTCAGTGTGATTATTTTCATTAGGGATGGACTGATATGGAACTTTGGGCCAATACTGATCATGATATATAGGCTGATAAATAAAAGTAATTGCTGAAAAAAGTAATTTTTCTGATTACAAAAAAGGAAGTACAGTGGATAACTTATTTGGTCACACTTTATATTAGGTGGCTTTAACTAATATGTACTTACACTGAAATTAATCATTTGTTACAATGTATTTATTGTGTAAATGCATGTTTTTCCATTGTACTTATGATTGATTAAATACCTGCATGTAATTAAATCTGTAATTAATTTCTGTAATTACACTGTTGACCATCCCTTATACCTTAACCCACCCTTAAACCTACCCATACCACCAAACCTGTCCTTACCCGTATTCCACCTCAAGAGCACCAGAAGTGTTCTGCAATGCCTTATGAATACAGTAAGTGCATTGTATTTATTTTCTGATGCAAGCACATAGTAGTTTAGGCCACCTAATATAAAGTGGGACAACCTGTTTTATTTTAAAACTTTAACAAAACAAGAAACTGCTTAGCAATATCTAGAAAATCAATATCTTGATTTTCGCAAAATTATTTACAAACTGCAAATCTGATTATCGTCTTTTCAGAGAAAAAAACACTACACTGTGGAAATCTTGTCTTTCCTCAAACCCTTTTAACATGTGAATGCCACTTATCAAAAAGCATATACTGTAAGTCCTGTCCTGTAGTTTATTAAAGGTTTAAACCCTTGGGTGTGTTGATTGGATGAACGTTTTATAACATAATAAAAATGCAAACAGACAGATTTCAGATTACAGTTAGTTCAGCTCAGAAGCTTTCAATATTCTGTATTGTTTATACTATCAAAGCTTTGAAGCTCAAAAAATGCTATTTGGACCAGCCCTACAAAAAACAATTCAGAAATGAATTAAAAAATCATAATAACACCAGACGATTAATGAATTCATCAAAACAATACAGCACTAGATCTATTTATTATGCTCATATAAGCAATATTTACTCAAAAATCTGAGTTGAATCAGTTCTTGAAGACAGAAGTTGATGAAAATGTCTTCATAACATTGACTCAGACGTAAAGCCGCAGACTTCGAGCAGTTCGGAGCAGAGGTCTTTAAGAGCGGAGGCCTAGACCTCAGCCAACACATGAAGACAATTCAAGATAAATGGAGCATGCTATTTTCACGGTACATGAAAGGCTGCCCAAGGACACTGCTCTGAAAGAAAGAACACAGCTCGCCAGTAAAAGCAGAAAAAGAAGAAACTTCAAAGTAGCACCAAAACGCATTTTGATTTAGGATAATTCATTTGATGAAATGCTTTGTGGCTCTTGGAATTGGTGCAGTTACCACTCTGAGTGCTTAAAGTGTACCGCGCCACAACACAAAACTACACACTGTTTGAGAATAACACCATATATTAGCCTTAATGATAATGTAACGTAATGGTCCATAATGCAGATAAAGGGCAGAGAACGTAAATTACAGTAGGAATAGGGTTAAGTCTAAATTTAAACTATGTAAAATTGGGCATGCATTAACAGATGAGCCAAAGAAACAAAACAGCTGTGAACCAAGCTCTTCTGAAGAATATTTTTTGAAAGTGTTTTACATAACAGCCCAAAAAATCATAAGTGAAAATGTGAATTTAGATGTTCATAAGTGAAAATGTTCATGTTTTGACAATTATTGCTTAATTATAGTCAATGAAAAATTAGATACAGTTAAAAACAACTATGCCAAATTAGATTTGAGGATGAGATCTAATAAGTTAATGAAATAGACTCAAAGAAATATGATGTCTTAAATATATATAAAAAAATATAAGTTGCATGAATTAAGCACATATAATGAAAGATATGCAAATGGTTTGGATGGTGTCTATATAAAATTAAATGGATGAAAACTGCATTTGTATACATAAAAAGCATATTAAGCGTCTAATGTCATTAAATAACTAAACATAAAGATAAATATAAAGATATTAATATATAAATATAAATATATATATATATACATTAAGTCCTTGGCACAACTTACCCCAAAACATCTAACACACTTCATCTCAAAAGTTTGGTTTTACATCATATTACATCATATTTTATTTATAATAATACTGCATAATATTGAACCTTTAAACATAACATGCAGTTAAAAAAAAGCATGACAATTTATCAGTTTGCATGGTGGATAACTTCATGACCTATTTTGTGCTGAATAATTGCATCTACAACATGCATTTCTCAATAACATGCTTTAACATACTAATAACATAATATAAACTTTAACATAATAACATACTTTCTACATGACCTCCTGCACATTTGTTTATCTTGATCCTCTGTTACCAATGACATTACTAATGTCTATTAAATTTAGTTGCGTCTGACATTTGTATTACCAGACAAACCAAAGCAGTAAAATAACAGATTTATTGAGTATTATTAAGTAGAAAACCAGATCTTTTGGCTTAGATATAAATGACTGCACATATTCAGTCACACTGCAGCAGCTCAACCTTGAACTCATTGTAATGACACCGGCTGGTAATGAGACCACAGAGCCTTGATGATGCTACACAACTAACCAGAGGGAGAGCTAATGTGTCAACCACACACGCTACACTGAGACCAGACCCGATGACCACTGTTACACTGCGCTAAAACATGCTCAACTGATACCACACTCAATACAAGCTTCATATGCCATGTACGTTTCTGAGAAGAATATGGTGAGGGGAGGTATGCTGGATGAGATTTAGGGTTTAATGATAGGAAATAAAACATACAAATTTTCCTATACGTTAAATGAAGCCTTGCATTAGAAAATATAACAGCAATATAACAAAATAAAAGTATATTGAAGTTTATTCATACAAGAATGAGTCTAGTTTATCAGCAAAGAATTATGCTTAATTTTTTATTGTGATTTATAGATGACCAATAATATATAGAACAATAGTAATTTTAATAACATATTAAAAAAAACTATATTTAAGGATATCAGTGCAATGATAAAAATACTAATTTAGGTTTTAGTCTTGCAATTTGTCTGCAAAATTATTTAAAATTAAAAATATATATAATATATAAAAATAGCATGATCACTTATTATTGAAGATTTCCTAATAAGTATGTCAAATAAGTATTGTTTTATTTTCGCGCACGTGCACGCACACACACACGCGCACACACACACGCGCACACACACACACACACACACACACACACACACACACACACATGCTGAATGATGCAGCCCAATTTTATCCAGATTTTCAGAAATAAAAAAATACGTATTTAAAAAATTAAAGCAGATATGCTTTAATATATGATGTGAATATGTTTTCCATGTAAATGAAAATAACTTTTAATGTGTGTTATACAAAGTCACTAAATTCTGATTTGGTTATTTAAATTCAGTGAATAACAATAATAAATCTTCAACAAAGTACATTATTGTACAGATCATTTGCAGAGGCCTTGTTTATTAAAATGTAAATGCTGTGTGCTGTTTTAGGGATCTGTCATTTAAAAAAGGGATAAAGCAAGTACAACACATAACAAAAAATTAAGATGAGAGGAATTTTAAAAACATGATAGGACAATTGCTATCTTTGGATATCTGCATGCATCTGTAGTATAAGACTGTAGTATATTCTCATATTGTTTCTGATTTCTCTGTGTTTTTTAATGAGGTGCACCCTTTTTATCTGAGGCTGATATTTCTCCATTATCCCTTTCCCTGCACCACAGTAATTTAAGCATTAAACATAATTGGCCAACATAATTGTAAACCCAACTGCTGACAAACACTGTATATCTTCAGATTATAAAACAGCAGCACATATACTGCAGGTTTACCATCCAGCCTTCTTAAGACTATATCTACTTGTACAGTATTTAATATTGAATGCAATGTGCCCTCTAGAGGAAGTTCCTTCAAACACTACAGCATATGTAGCAGCTCTGACTGCCTCTAAACAGAGTATTTGTGTTTTTTGTCATTTGTCCAAATCAAATATTTAACCGCTGAAAACAAAATCGGAAGAAACAAACTCACGAGGCCCAAATTTGAAATCCATCCACATGAATCCATCATTATTTTGCCTTCCCTTCAACACTTGAACCAGAAAAACTATTTATTTTCAGACTATTTTCAAAATTGACCTCATCGTTTTAGCTCAAATGACCTGCCATTAACCCCACAGTTCCAGTCAACTCTATATTGTGAACGTAAAACTGTTAATCTACCCCACTTGCCTTTTCCAACCAAAAGTTTTCTTCAATTAATCTGACGTCGAGAATCAGTTAAAGCAGCATTCTTCATCTGTAAGAGGATCACTTCTTTAGGAGGATATACAGGCCGAGTCAGACACGAACGCGGTACCATCAGAGAGAAAAGCGTCTGCCCCGCTTGGCAGGAGCGCATTCTTAATTTCTTCATGCTCCATCTGTTGAAATGATAAAGTGCAGCCATAATGGAACACAACAAGATTAGATTAATTGGGTTTGTCCATTATACTGCAGGCCCTTCCACAGATGATCGCAATTTTCTCGGTTAGAGCCATTATTGTGAGATCTGTTTAGCGGCTGATGCAATTAAAATGGGCTTAATGTAAATTTAACAATACAAATAACACTTTCCCTCCATGTACGTTTGAGTGGGCGGCATGAACAAAAGTCCAAAAGCGGAACAGATAAATAGCGCTGCAGCCCATATTTAACTTCAAACAAAGCAGCGCTCGATTTGATTAGTCTGAACTCGGTGATCAATAACTGTGTTATTGATGTGATCAGCGGCCATGTTTTCATGTTCTCAGGGATGTTCGGGGATCCGATTGCAGAGTGTTAGATGACTGATCTAGTGTGTTTAAATCACTGGCGGGCATCGGAGTGTGTGTGTGCTGTTAGCATGTGTTGA
This sequence comes from Danio choprae, assembly GCA_903798125.1. Taxonomy (NCBI): domain Eukaryota; kingdom Metazoa; phylum Chordata; class Actinopteri; order Cypriniformes; family Danionidae; genus Danio; species Danio choprae. The sequence goes on along the minus strand of CAIGQW010055454.1, from coordinate 2,408,485 downwards.
TATACAGACGCGTCAAAGCCAAAAACGTGGCCGAGAGGGAGAGGCGAAATGCCAAATGGTGGAGAACAGGATAACAAACTGGTGAATTTTCTTTCATGTCTTTTTCCCTCGTCCTTGTCGATCTGATAGGGCTCCTATTGGCGGTTTCCTGCTGCTGTATCAGGTCTCTTCTATGGGAGGAAGTTAAACTGACAGAAGGAGGTCCCTGTGTATCACCCCAATGCTCTGACCGCTACTTAAACGGCCGACCGGCGGACTGAATGCTTTTGGTCTCAGCATGTCTATAACTTTTGATTTATACAAAACTGTAAAAATATAACAGTGTTATAGCTATTTATTTTAGATGTTTTTTTTTCTTCAGTGGAAAGCCTTAGTACTGGCAATACCCTCGTAACACGCATTTTTCATTTTATAATTTGGGGATCTTAAGCGACATCTGTTTTTTGTGACTTTGTTTGCATTCACTGCACAAAGTCCTGAATTATTGTGGCTAAACAAAGCAATTACCATAACCAATCAGACAACACAGCCGGTGTTTCGAATTAGCGTCCTATATCAAATTTCTGAACTTATGAAATAACATGCACCTTTGCTTACACAAAAGAGAGGAAATAAACGTCATTAGTAATTACTTCATCATATCAGCGCTTCTTGTATTTTGTCTCTATCATTTCATTTCATTAAACATGACATTTATCATATCAGGATTCCCAATAAAGCAAAACAGAGATGTGAATTTACTTTGTGTACAAGATGTGAGCTACAGAGATAGGCAGCAAAAAATAACCGTATGCAATAAGTTTGAGCAACCAAACTTTCTACATAATAAACTCAAAGACTAAGAATAAACAATACATTCTGAAATGTATTTAAAATGTGGACAAACCCATATACAAATCTTTAAATCAAATTATACATACAGTATTTTGTGTCATGGAATTACAAAATGTTCAAATTCAAATATTCAAATATGCTACCTATACATTTTATTTTTTTAAATATCTAAAATTCATTTAGGTATGCTCATACATGGCCATATCAGATTTCCTTACGGAAACCCAACCTATGGGTTAAAACGTTAAATAAAATCTAGCCCTATAGTTGGTTTATCCATACATTTTTTATATATTTTAGTGCAAAGAACTAGTAAGAACTGTAGATCATAAACAGCAGTAGTCAATTTTTAAGGTGGAAAAAATCCTTCTATATATACAGCATATACATATACACTGGATTTACAGGTAACCCTATCTACTAAACTCTAACACTCTTTTCAACACATGAACTTGCACAATTGCTGAGCATGTATTTCCTTTGTAAGAAATTCACTAAAAAAGGTAACACCGAGCCTTTGGACGGTTGAGGTTCACTGAGAAATGTTAATAAGCTGCTTTGCCTATCCAAATATTCTGTTAGTTTGGGTTTTGAGATGTGGTGTAAGGGTTGAGAGCCAAAGCAAATATATTCATAGGTAAGGAAAAACATGCAGGGGCCATACAGAAAAATAATGAGCAGCAAAACTCTGACTAAACATAATACATTTTTCTGATTCTATATAGAATTTTTTTACAGTCTCTGAGTACAATTATGAGAAATGCTTAGAGAATCCTCATGGGCAAGCCGTCCAATTTTGGTGTCTGCATCATTTTGTAACATATATTTAGTTCAAAATGAAACAAAAATGAACTTATTCTGACCAACACTTACTAAAGAAATATGAAAGAACAAGTCATCATACTAAATTTCAATATGTTTTAACAATTAATTCAACATGTCAATAACAACATCATTTTAGATTGGCAAAGCATAGTGGTTTGTAAGATTTTATAAATTATTTAGTTTTTATTTTTTGTATTTTGGGACTACAATTTGAGTATTATAATATGCCATCAAACGACTCTTGTTCTAAATATGCCTGATGATATTTCTTTGGTATATAAACTATTGTTACATTAAATGACTTTTTACTGTGTGTCTAGTACTGCTACTAATTTATGATTAATATAAATATGAGTAATTGTTGTATGACAATAAAATAAAACAATAAAATAATAATGGAACATTTTATGTCTTCACCCATTTGTATAGAAAATCTAGTACTTCAACTCAAAGGTAGGCATAGCTGACCATCTGTATACAGTTTAATACAATAAAAAAAAGGAAAATCATGAGAACTAACCTGAGAGATGCTCTCCACTACAGGAAGTTCGCAGTGAACTGTGTTTGACCCTCACCATCACCTTTGTTCCTGTTTACCACAATAAAGTGATGAAAAAGTCAGACAGGCGTTGACTGCCAATATTCATAGGCCCAGCCCTTAGCAAACAGTGTCTCGCTTTGTCATTATGCCAGTAGAAGCCATGCTATGATGACACAATTATATTTAATATAACAGCTAAATGATATTTGTTTCTTGTCTGATATGATTTCTAAGCTTTTTTGTTTTCTTTGCCTTAAAAAAAGTTAAGGACATGCCATGAACAAAACACTAGAAATTCTGGGTATGTTTACACTACACTGTTTTCAACTAAATGCATAACTTTTTATCGACAATTTGAAATATTTCTAATAGAAAAAAATTCAGTTTTGATAAAGCATTTAGTCAGTTTTGATCAAATGTCCATACATACTCACACAAGATGTTTTTTCCTCACAATTCGAAAAACTGCAAAACTTGAGAAACTTACATAAAAGTTACATTATCCTTCATTAAAGACGGACTATGTATGGACAGAAGAAAAGACAATAGTTTTTTTATTAATCTCATGAAAGATGAAAGAAATATGAGATTCTAAACAACAAAGAAATTCCACTGCATACTTACAAACATCCATGACTAATCTAGAGGGAAAAAATGTTTTAGTCATGTACCATTGGTCAATGAAAATCTTGTTATTTTGCAATAGTTTCAACATTTAGAAAATATACAACTTTTGAGTTGGTGGATCATTCCGCTGCGGCAACACCTGATAAAGAAAAAAATATGCCGAAGGAAACTGAGTGAATTTACAATAATCTGTAATGGAAATTGGACTAAGGGTAGACTGCAGCTGTACCCAAAATCCCTTCGTAAAACTCTAAATAGGGCACTATTTGAGGGAGCAGCCATCTCTATGGGTGTCCCAAACCATAGATATTCTGAAGTGCACTCAATCAATCCTACAATGCACCGAATAACAAGTATACAACTCATGTACACTCAACAGTTTAACACTCAATTTAAGCACAGAATACATTTCCGTGTCTGACAACAAGATTTCAGATACAGCATATAAGTTTGTGTCTGTTCTGCTACAAATACAGAGTGCTTTCTCCACCTAAACTGGCATGAATAATACAACATCGCTGATTCGTGTAAACTAGGATTGTCACTTGCAGAGCTTTTGAAAAGCACAAAAGAAAAACTGGTTTTAGCACATCAATGCAGTGTAAATGAACCCTCAGTAATATTCTGATATAAACTGAGAAAAGCTGCCAAACCATTTTCATAATGTTTATACAACACAGGAAAAAACAAATTAAATATGATCATAGAATCATAAAAATACTGGTGAATTCAGCCAAAGTGTTACTGAGCACATCATGATCACCTCTGACAGTGCAAAAAAAACCTACTAAAAATATTTTACAAAAAATACATTAAATAAATAAATCTAAGCACGTACCATCATGTACAGTCATTCTTATTCCAGCTAATTTTATGGTGAGCTGTTCATAGACTACTGACTCATGGGATAGACGCAGTACTCAGCTTGATAGAGATGAAATGAATCAGGTCATAAAACCCAACACCAGCACACGCTGTGGAACAAACTTGATTGTGACGCTTCTGGATGCATGAGAAGAATTTCAAAAAGACCCTTTCATGTGTTGCACATTTTTCAAAGTGGGATAAGCTAATGTAAAAGTAAAGGTACAAATATGCCTTCAAGACATAGGTCAGTAGGTGTGGCTCAGAGTCAAAGAGTGAGGAATTATGGGAAATAAACTGCATTGATCCAGTTTGCATTTGCATTGGCTTCACACCTAGTGGCCCAGGCCAAAACCTCCCTCAGCATTTGGACAGGCAACCTGGTAAAATATATTAATATATATATTTTTTTTTTCTATACTTTTTTTTAGTCAAGGGTCGAATGAAAAACAAAGATGTAGTGGAGAGAAACAGTAGTTCCACAGCCACTGCCTTACTCAATCCATATGTGAGTTTAAACACAGGAAATACCCACTGTTGAGTGTAATCAAGCTGGAGGCCTATCCATCGAGGACAGCCTTGTGGAACTAATTGAACGGCATTAAGACTGTTGCTCCCAAACATGCAGCGCACGCAAAAATCAGATTTTATGCAATTACCGAAATCATCGCCATAAGTCGCAAAAACCATCAAGGGCTGTATTTCATTGAGATCTAATCATGATTTCAAGAAAAAAATGAAAAAAATTTAATTTGTGTCCTATCAGGTTTTCCATAAACAAGATCTCCCAAAACAGTAATCAATCCATTGAGACAGAAATTGGAAAACCAAAAGTACAAATCACCCTCATTATATTGAATGCGTCATCTATGGAGTTAAACAGATTAGAGCACACATATGACGTAACTTGATTTTTCAGAATATAGCATCAATCTCTGTGATGAAAATTGCTGAGATTGACAACTTCATTATTGGCTTTACAGGTCTTGAAAATAGGTAGACTTTGAGAAAGATTTCTCCACTTAAAAGCAGTTCTGAATCGCAAACTCTTTTGATTGTGATGTGTTTGATGTGTGTTTTAGAAATAATGTTCATTTTGCTTAATTTTGCTATATATGGCACTGTTTCGGGGTGAAAAAATTTACTTGCCCATTCAAACTATTGACTAAAACAGATTTTAAAAATCATGAAATCTCTCTACAAGTTAAACTCAGAAATGGCATTAGTTTGAAAACCCGACTACATTGGTTGTGTTGTAAGTTTCTGAAACATCAAAATGAATCAGTTCACATGAGTGAGTAATTTATTTATGTCTTTGATTCACTGTAATGTAACAACATACAGTATAGTGTATTGAGTAGTTGTATCTTATCCACTAAAAACTTTCATTTTTTAAATCAGCTTACAATGGACATGATAAATGTTATGTTTTGGTTCATTTGAAATTTGTTCTTCATAGGAGTCAAAAATGAGATTACACTGATCAAGCTTTATGCTTGTGACTTATTTTTATTCTTGTGACATTTGTTAAGACTGCTTATTCTGTATGTTTCCGATACACAGAATCAGTTCTCGGGTCATTTTTTCATGTTACTGAAAATAATCTGGGAAGCCGATTACAATGGTCAAACGTTACGTGTTTTTAAGCCACTGAAAGTCATTTGCTAGTGAACTGAAAAGAACAAAACAGAACCACATTCATAAGACTTATTTTATTCACTAGCTGAGCTGTATGGTTTTGATTTAAAAAATAATAATATTTTACATTTAAAAATCATAAATTCAAGAATCTGACTTGATTTTTTTCCTGATTCCTAAATTAAAAATAAATGTAAAGAATCAGAAAATGGTTATGCAATAGATATTGTTTCACTTCAGTTTTTGTTTCACTAACTCTGTAGAAGTAATTTGTTCACCGCTCGAGCCATATGCGTTTGATTCACTAAAAGTAAAGAAAAAAGTAAAAAGTTCAGCAATCAGATTACAGGATTGCACTGGGCATTGGCTTATTGGGATCATTTGTTAGAGAATCAGACTACACTGGACATGCTGCATGTTTTTGATTCACTAAAATAAATCGATTCAATAAAAATACTGTATTAGAGTAAAATAAAAACAAAGCCATATCACACTGGTCACACTTGTTACTGAATGATATAAAAATGATCAAGATGTTAACAATTCACCACAAAAACAAAATCTACATATGTTCATTCATTCAGGAATCAGATGATATATTCTTGATTCAATAAAAGAATCAACTCTTAAGAGCAATTTGTTCAGGAATCAAATCACACAAAAAAAAAAAATTACCAATCAATATTAGGACCTTTTAAACTAATATGTCAATGAATTAATTAATTTAGATTATAATTAGCACAAACTATTTAAATGTTGACAGAATGTGCAAGTATTAAAATCTATTTTACATCCTCGCTTTGTCCTTGGATCATAACCTCTTGTAATCACTGAGCAGCCCGCAATCTTTCATCCTCCGACATGTCTGACATTTGCGGGAGTGAGTTTGTTTGGTTGTGGTAGATGGAGTGTGACTGGATGGACCGTTGCCAGTTGAAAAAGGTGCAGCATAGATTCTGACAGCTCTGTGAGGCCGTCAACTTCCACATATGCCATTGATTTAGCCGACTCTCCAATAAAGAGCCGGACGGCCAGGCTAACACGCTCTCTTCTCACACACACTTCCACTCCAGAGAGTGAATCCGAGAAGAAGGCTAGGTTCAGAAATCCTTGATTTGTAACCTTCCTGAAAACCCCTGACAAGCCCTCCCACACCCCAGCCGTCCCTCATCTCTCTCCCCTTCCTCCCACTCCCAGACTCCCACACAACTCCCAGCTCAGCTCAACACTCAATACAAAGCTCTGTTGGTCTTCTGTGACAGCATATGGTTATCCACTCAGGCTGTCTCCAGACACTTGTGCATCATAGACTGCTTATGAAGCTCAATTGGACCAGTGGCATTTATTGTGCTGGAAATTCAGGTGCTGCTTTTCACCGTTTTAGAGACCCATGACCAGGCACAGATGGAATATGTAGACTTGTTTGGACTTCCTGCTCGGATTATGGGCAACAATATGCTAATTGGATTTCAGTATGGTAAAACTACGACCACACAAGATGTATAGAATAAGAATGACAAATGCCACAATTTCAATTCCAATTTTCCAGCTTTTTTTACTTGTTTTTTTTGTACACTGAATATAATTTTAAAATAAAAATCCACCCAAACATGTAGTAGATTTAAAGTGGGTGCACTGGATCAAGCAAATTTATGAGTTTATAAACAAATTTCCCATTCACTCAGAAAATAAACAAAACTGTTTAAATAGTGATGCTTGCTTAAGGAAAAATGTTTCATACACAATTTGAATCCTACCATGGTATCAGCCTGTTTGTTTTGTCTTTTAAATCCTCTTACCATTTATCACTAATCTATGTTCTTAATAATCAAAAACATAGTTTCACAATTTAAATGTAATAATAATAATAATAATAATAATAATAATAATAATAATAATAATAATAATAATAATAATAATAAATAATAAATGTCTATTAAGCATAACATTTCTACTGAAGAAAAAAAAGTAATCTACATGTACATACTATAGCCTGAAGGGGAGAAAATGAACAGCATTTGTCTTTCTTTTTGGGGGTGAACTATGCTTTAAATACCTCATTTCCACTGAGCATTCAGTTTGGTTTAGTACACGGTTTGTTTTAGGTTGACCTGATCAGACTTGCATTTCCACAGCCAACAGAACTTTTACTTGGTTGGCATGGTGTATGGCAGAAAGTTTCGATCAACATCATTCTCAGCCAAAGAAGAAAGCCATACGGGCCACAAATAGAGTCTTTTGCTTAATTAAGTTTATTATTTCAAAGTATGGCAAGAGTGCAAATATAAAAACACAGCAGTCAATGTTCTTGTTTCTTGACTTTTTGTCACAAGAAGATGACAAGCTTTGTTTAAGCATGGCTAATAGCTGCATCCCACACTGTAAACCCTAATGCTGTAACTAATTAATTTAACTGAGTTCTATTAACTTAAATAATTACAATTCGTTTATCTTAATTAACCTTGATGAGTATTTAGAACTTTTTCTTATTTTTGAGTTTGTAAAAATTAAACCTTTCAAGTAAGCTGAACAATTTTGCTGCTTTAATTTAGACAAAGTGTCTCTTTTAAAGTTTCATTAACTCAAAATCTTTCAGCCAAGTGATTTTGCGTCTGACGTCATCCAGGTTCACGTACACGCTCGTGTCTCATTCCTTTTTTTGCAAGATGGCGGATCGGCCTCGCTTCAGCTACAGTAAGTACAATATTTACAAATCCAAGAAATATTAAATTAATGTTTTAATCTATATAACCACAGTAACAGTTAAATGTAATGTAGAGTTGGTCAGAATGCGTTTACATGTGTTGCATTACAGAAAACTCGTTTAGCCCTACTTGTTGCTAACTAACATTAACGTAACTGTTTGAAAAGTTAGAATCAGTGTAACGTTATTTGTAATATGTTAACTTTACATTCTGACAGACTGTGTTAACGACAGAAAAAAAATAAATGGGCATATGTAAAAATTTAAAATCTTGGCGCGAGGATCAGCCGTTAATGTTTTTTTGTATATATCGTTGTCATAGAGACGCCAGCGCGCACACTCAATCAGGCGCATAAAATGTCATGGCGCTGAACTACTTCCAGTATGAGAATGTGGCATTGTCTTCGCGATCTGCAGCCACGACCGAAAGCGCAAGAGAGGTAACGTTATTCATAACTTTCTAATTACTAAATACCAAACAGCATTTTTTGATGAGGCGTGTCCCGAGTAATTTGATCTCAAACGCTAGATGTCTTGTCACACACGCAGCTTGTTGCATGCAGACCTATGTGACAGAGAACATTTGAGCTGCGCTCCTCACCTGAGCAGGTACAGAGCAGCACTAATCAACACCCATTATTTCCATGTGCTCGAGTCAGTTTCTCTGCATATTAATTATTACCTGATTAATGCGATCAGTTAAATTTAAAATGTCATTTTAGTAAAATGTATGTTAAACGTTTTTCTTTCAAGCTATTTTAAAAATATTTACTTCGAGAGGAACAAGGAAAAAATACAAACAATTAAGTAGGCCTATCTATAACAAAATATTCTAAGCGTATGCTTATCTGTGGACTTCTTTGAGACGAGAAGGTAAAGCTATAATGTACACTGGATAATATTGTGTATATTATGGTTAGATTTTCTTAAATGTAAAATAATCTTAAACAAGCCACCTAGGTGGTGCAAAAGCTCTAAAACAAGCCTTAAATTCCTTTGTTCATCCTATTCAGTTTTAGAAATGTTTAATACTGTTTAAGTTAAATTTGTATTTATTAAATCGAAATGGGATCAATAACCAGCTCTATTGTTAACCGTTTAGGAGGTTAATGTAAAATATCGTGCAATTGTAACATGTTAATCTTGTTAATTCTAATTGGCATCATTAAAGACATACATTTTCTGCAGAGTTTTGAAATCAGCTAATGTAATATTTACTACTTGCACTCTCAACTAAATGACACTGTGAATTTGTGTGCATACAGAATTGAAGGACGTTATTGCTGACTACAAAGAGGTTCTTACCAGTTACACACATTGGAGGCATGTAAAAGGTGGGTAAAATATATATTTTGTACTGCTATGCTTGGCATATCCAGTTAAAATAAATATTTCAAAATTAAGCCATGTATTGGTGAGTCATTAATTTAAAAAAAAAATCCTACTCCCATAGCACATCAGCGAGCAGTGTCTTGTGCAATGATACTGTGTGTTGTTGAAGCTGACCGTGCAAGGAAATGCACAACACATGATTTTCATCTGAGGTATATAAAAAAGAAAGAATAAATAATATTAAATATTTTTTTCTAGCAATTGTTCTGTATTTTGTGATGTGGTTTTGTTTTATGAAATTCTCTTTTGTTTTGTTTAGCTGTTTGCAGAGTACCAACGTGCAACAAATGAGAATTTTCTACAAAGGTTCTTTTCACAACTGGACCACCACCTCGTTTAATTACAATTTTAAGGAAAAAAGCATTCAAGACTGACAAGACAGCAGAATCTTTTAAATGTTCGTAATGAGCAGGTATGTTTTGTGTTATGTGTTAAAGTATTCATTAAAATATAACTAGATTTTTCTTTTTGAAAATGTATTTATTTTTCCACCTTTGCAAGAACTGCATGATGTCAGTTCACGACAGACTACTGTTATCAGAGGTCTTCTGGTCTTGCTGCATGACAAAGACTTGGGATTCTTTAGGACCACCCTGGTAAGAATTCCTTCATCTTTGCAATAGAACATGCCTAATTGTGAAAATGAAGGTTGAGGGGCAACTTTTACTTACTAACATATATGTATAACTACCACTAGTTTATGAATCATGTATTGGCTCAGTCGTGTTGATAATGTCCTAACATTAATGTCCTTGAATTATATTTTTAGACTGAGGTTGCTCCAGTGGTCTTGCTTACAGTTGTAAATGAAAAGCTGCTGTTCCGCACCCAGTGAGGCTCTCCATTGTCCTGAAGAATTAATTGGTCACCACTTACAGCCAACTTCCCGATGCCTTTCTTGTCTTATTTGGATTCATGTATGCTCTTCACACTAAATATCCTAAAGGACTTGGGAAAACCTATGAATTTGCGCAAAATGTTTCGCGTGGCACAAACAATGAAAAACTGACTATACATGACTATATCATGACTATCCCTATATACATAATTTTTATTTGATAGTTACTGTCCCAGTGACCTTTTGTCTGTCTGAGTGTAGTTTTAACTATACAGGAGTCACTTCACAGAATGTGCACAATTTTACTTTTTATTATTATTATTTTTTTACGAATGTCTCAAGATTGTAAGTTTTATACTTAATGTACTATTATTATTAGGATATTCAATAATTCTGCAAAACGTTTTTGTTTTGGCATCCTGTTTTTTTGTGTGTGCTTTGTTTGTTCTATTTCTTTCCCCTGAGATTTTGCACCCTTTTAAAAGGGTTAATTTATAGGTGCAATATTGATTTAATATATCATATAGAACACTAAAAAGACAGTATGTTCAGTAACACATTTTGTGATAGTCTCATATTTGCATTTTAGGCAATCCTTATTCATTTCAGAATAGTGTTTATTGTAAAGCTGTTACTGTCAAATTCTTTTTTTTTAAAGGTTTTAAGACATTTGTAGTTGGATTTTTGTTTACTCTGTTTGTTTACTGTATGTTTGTTTAACATTTTTGTTTACTGTAAACTTTCATGTTGGTATTAATTTAAAATTGAAGCTACCTGTTGGACTTTATTTAAAAATAAATGTCAAAAATGGTATTGTGTGGTTGTTTAAAATTACAAATGCATTTTGATACATTTTTGGGATTTACAGATTATAAATATGGCTAATTTCATTTGTAAAATTTTATTTAAAATTTCATGTTTATCAAAAGGTATGAGCTGGGTGACTAAGTATTTCAATTTGGGAGAAATTAAAAAGATTAAGTTAATTGCTATTAAAATGTATGAGCTGGGTAACTCCGTATATAAAGTTGGAAGAAATTAAAAAAATTAAGTTAATTGCTATTAAAACGTATGAGCAGGGTAACTTGGGTATTTTAAGTTAGGAGAAAGTACCTTGCATGAGTACAACAAACTCAAAACTGGATGGTTCTGTTTACTTAAAATTTTAAATTTCATAACTTAAAAAATTTGACGTAACTGATTACCTCAAATTTTTTGAGTTTTGCCAACTTATTCGGGTTTACAGTGCATCATTGTATTACAGTGTCATGCCTCGGCTGTGTATTTTAAATTGCAGTTTTCTGTGTGTTCTTTCTGCTGGCTTATGGCACACACTGGTGACGATTCTCTGTAAAGCAATAGCATTCAGCAGTATGTCTAGCTCACCTTTTGGTACCTTTTACAGTGAAAATGGACAAAAATGCATACCGTACTCTACTGAACCGAACTAGTCAGTGGAAATGGGCCATATAATGCAAACCAACTAAATACATACTGTCTCTTTAAGAGGATGGTAGAGATGGTAGTGATCAGTACACATTTCACAGAGGTGTTCCTACTGAAAAATAGTTTGGATCAGATCTTCAGACACACTAAATGGAAACAGTGAAATCTTAACACACGAACATCCAGAGTAACTGTTAAAATCATTTTAAAATTGGGTCCAAATGGATTCTGTATGTGAATCTCGCATCATTTTTAGCATGCATATAAAGAGCTCAGGACGGTACACGAGTGTGAGAGAGAAATGGGGTGGTAGCGTTGGATGGAGTGATCTGAATAGAGTGATAGCATCCTTAACTGAGCCCCAGGGACTAATACGGAAGGAAAGAGGAAGGAGAAAGAGAATGAGAGGGAAACTGTTCTGTCCTCTCAAGTGAATGTTATAGACGCTGTTCTTTTACTCCTGATGAGTGCCCATCACGACTATGTGTCTGCGGTGTTAACAGATAATGCCTCTCTGCTCCTCTCTCTATCCCTCTGATTGATTCTCTAGATCAATACTTCTCACAGTGTGCCCTTAAAGCTCCCCTTCAGCACGAGGCAGACCGACATTCAGTGCAGAAGTCAACAAAGGGTGTTTCGGAGAGAGAAAGCTAAAATCTTTAGCCCAGAGTTGAGGCCATATGGAAAGGTGAGGACAGTTTAATGGGTCCTCTTCAACAAGATCCCCCCTCAGGATCCTGTACTGCCCCACAAGAGCAATAGGGCTAATAGTCATTTATAGGAGATGGAGAGAGAAAGAGATGTTAACATGAAATGGTCATCCAAAGCACATGATAAAGGCTCTAAGTTAATTATTCGTAAGTTGCATTGGCAAGTAATGCATCATTTCATTACTGTTGGTCCAAACAAGGATTTTTTTCTAAGAAAATAGAAAATGTTGTTCACCATATTGGAACAGTTAAAGCTGGTCTGTAAACCACCAAGTTGACTATAAGTTGACTGTAAACCACCAAGTTGACTATATGTAATCATATAATCAAATCATGAATATCTACTGCAATAAAATTGAGCAAAATATCACAGTACAACAAGACAAAAGATTTTGCTAACACAACCAGTTACCATAATTTAAAATAATATTCATACATCCCCACAAAGCATTTTATGTTGTGTTTAATAGAACTCTAATAGATTTCTAACAATAGTCTAGAAAACCAAACAATAGTCCAACAACCAAAAATAGTTCCGTTATCAAAAAGGCAGATTAGACAGACTTCATTTGTGAAGCTATTCGATGACTAGACTATTTTTGATTGGTAGATTATTGTTGTTTGTCTATTAGATTTTCACTGACAGCCCAAATTTAGCCTTGTTTTAGCTAAGACATTTATTTGATGTCTAATTAACACACAAACGCACACATGCTTGCTGGATTATCATCTGTGTAAGGTTATCTCATTTCTTTAGCAATTACAATATTTTTGCTTCTACAAACATAATAAAGATAGTCGTTAACCACTAGTAGTAATTGTAATAAGTAGTTTATGTTCATATAGATGGCGAAACTTGGGACTGTATATTAGTATATGCTATCGAATTACATAACACAGGGTGGATGAAAAAATATGCAATAAAAACTGGTAATAAAGTCCATATTTCTAATAATGCCTGTACTATTGGTAAAGGAAATATGAAATATTTATTATCAACATTACTATAATTTTTGTGGCACATTTGTGCTGAATACAGTGTAATGAGACTAGTAGGCAATATAGTATACATAACACTAAAAAAACATCCCAGAGGGTTCAAATTAAAAATAAAGTGAACATAAAATTGTTACATTTATAGTAACAGCTGTAAAGCTGCTATTATACTGTTTAGTATGGTAAGGTTCGTTATGGCTCTGCTTACTTCGGTTCAGTTTTGTTCGACTTTGTTCGTTTTGTTCAGTTTGAACCTCTACTGCTGACTTCCTTAAAAAACTTTTCATTTCAAATAATCTCATCCTCTCCACGGCTACCAACAAGTGGAATGTCTGGACCTCTTCTATATCGACCACGATGCTGCAATTTCAGGTGTCTTATTTTCTTGTGGTATTATAAAAATGGTTTAGTCTTGCGGACCAACAATACTACAGTAGCAGTCCTTGATCAGCAGTGTGTATATGTCCCATTTTAATAATGGTATGGCTTGATTGGAACCTCTACCAAGTTGATAATAAAAAAGTACTAGGTACAAAACAAAGAGGAAAAGCCCCAAAAATGTGAGCCCTAATCATGCCGCGCAGCAAAGAAAAATAAGTTACAGTAAGTGGTTTTACTATGGTACCAAGTGATTTAACCATGATGTAGCTTAACTATACATTTTGTCCAAAATGCATTATTTGTTACTCTCAGTTTTGAAAGGCTGTAAAATCCTTGTGTATTCATTCACTTAAGCAGTAATACCTAATGCAGTCTCTAAGAGGGAACCCAATGTCTCTATGAGTGATGAGCCCCATAACAGCCATTTCTTCTAAAGCGCACACTACTGAGCATGTAAGAGGAGGGATCATGAAGACAAAAATGTTTTTAAACTGCAATTTACGAATCAGCAAGCGTGCCTCCCCGTTCAGACATCACAATAATGGATGATGTGAAGGTCACTCTTAAGATCTAAGTTTGCCGTTGTGGCCTGGTAGGAGGCTGAACGTACAGAGGTTGGATCAGCAATGATTACAAATAGTGCTTCAACATCCCGTAGACATCAAAGGGGGATTGGGGAAGGTTACTCATCCTCAGGAGGGGGTTGGTGAAATATGACCAATAGAGAAAAGGACACAAAAATTATATGAGGCTCTCCGGGGACTGAGTATTTGTGTTCCTTGTCAAATAATAAAGTCTTGATGTGTAAATTATGGTACTGATTTATGCTATACAGTGCACTTGTACATATTGAAGTAATGTGGAAAACTGTCCTATGCAAAGCAAAAGAAAAAGAAAAAAGAACAGAAATGTATCATATGCATATTATTTATATTGCACTACTATTTAACAGACTGAGGTGAGCAGGGTTTTTTTTAAATATAATACTTTTATTTAGACATTACATCATGTCTTTCAACAACGACTGTAAATATTTTCATATTGTTACAAAACATAAACTTTTCAAATGTGCATTCAATTCATTCAAAAATCTTATTGATGTTAATTGTTGTTTTAAATCAAAACAATACTATCAAAATAGTATAATTTTGCTGTATGTTTGATAAAAAAAAACTAAATCAGCCTTGGTAAAAAAATAAATAATAATTTAAAAAAAGAGATATTAAACAAAAAATATTAAAAACTCTTGACCAATATTGTATATTCTAGGTCTATTGTATGTAATATTATATACATAAAATGTTGTTTTTTATTTTAAATTCTTAGAAAAAAATTTGTTTAAAAATGTATTAATTAATAAATTAAAGGGGGAAATAGTCTCCAAAATTAAATTGCCTCTTAACATCAAGCTTAATTTCTCCACTGCTCCATGCAATATAATATAAACATGTAATATAAAAGAACATACAATTGCATGTTAACTTATAATAATCAGTATAATTTCTAATATTCAGATTGCACACCACTTTAAAAAGTACATACAAAAACCTCTTTAGATTTTAGTGTCTGAATCAATTTCCCCTGATTCAGGAGTTTAAGCAGCGCTAGCAAACTCAAGTATGCAAGAACGTACAGACCCCTCCAAAAGTCAGGATTAAGGCTTATGATTCTGGGATTTATTCAAATTGAAGGTATTTTGCCAGGAAACCTGGAGTTTTCCCACCAGATTTAATAACATTGATTTATGCCAATGACAGCAAAGCTACTTTTAATTCCACCTCAGTTGGAAAAAGCGGCTGCCTTTCTCTCCAACCAGCGGCCCATTATGCTGTTGTAATACAGATAATGAATACACAGATAAAGCACAAACTCTCCCAAGACAATGGCCTTCCTATTGCAAGTGTGGATAATTTTCCTGAGAAAGGCAGGGCGTGTTTTGGCAAATTGCACCAGATTCATCTATTAGGCATCCCCTTTCATTATCGAGTTTCCGCCGTCCATCTCTAGGGCGGGCTTATCGTGCGGCTGCCTCTCAATAGCCCGAGCCATTGCTAAGATTTCAGGTGCTGGGGGAATGGGCTTGGGGAAACAGGTGTTCCCTCTGTTTGTGGGCCGCAGAGGTCCCGGGATGGAAGCATGGGAAAGGGCAGTCACCGCTGTAGTTCTACATCAATGAGCAGCTAACAGTGAACCATTGATTTCATGAATTCAGCTAAATTGGCATACTTAAGTACAGGCTATAAGTAGTGGTAAGAAAGAGAAAAAGAGAAGTCTTCCATCAGTAGGTTTAGGAAGTGTGTGTGTGTGTGTGTGTGTGTGTGTGTGTGTGTGTGTGTGTGTGTGTGTGTGTGTGTGTGTGTGTGTGTGTGTGTATATATATATATACATATATATACATATACATATATATACATATATACATATATATACATATATACATATATATACATA
>CAIGQW010055454.1:2353810-2379287 GCA_903798125.1 Danio choprae | reverse complement strand
CACGCACGCACGCACGCACGCACGCACGCACGCACGCACGCACGCACACACACACACACACACACACACACACACACACACACACACCATACTAACCTACCACTAACTTACTAGACTAAGCTTTTTTGCACTGTTACTGATGATCAACAGTAAAACATTTCAATTTTACTCAACAGAGAAAACCAGCAACAATCAAGAACGCATTATTATATGGTGTCATGGCTTTGCAATGAAAAAATGTCATTATAATGAAAGTCAATGGGGCAAAGCAGCCACTAACATAACAAAAGGTTTGTATATTTGCCCAGTGTATTATTGAGTTTTTGTAAAATTCCAAAGCATTTTCCCAAAATATGTGTCAAAATAAGGTTTGTCACCAAATATCATTCCATTTACTGAAACACAGAGAAATTGTGGCCAAATTAAGACTTAAAATCACCACAGAGTGGATGAACACAACAGCACACAAGGGTTAACTCAAAATTTTCTTTCTGTCTTTCCTTTTTTGTGTGCATATTTTCAGTTGATTTAGTTTTTGCTTTATCTATAGAAGCTTCATACAAAAATATGTTTTTAAACAAGTGGAAAATAATAAAGCAATAAACATTAGGCCACAAAATCTGCCAACTGAAAAAAACTTGTAATAAACTATCGTATTGTATTCATTTTTTTTCTGTTATCTGAATTTGACATCCTCAAATAATACTAACATTAAATCAAAACCAAAACAGCTAATATTCACAGTGGGATTATGTTTTATTCAGACACAGAAGTCTAAGGTGCAGTTCAGTGGTTTTGTTACAATTCAACATGAGCAGAGAAGTTTATCAAAGTCTGTCAGAAGCTCTCCATTCCTCACCTATTGAACCTCCAGTCTGAAATAGGTTTCACCTTCGTGACATTACTGGCATAAATCCTCACATCCTGTGAAGGCTGTCTGCAAGTGACTTCAGTGGCCGTCATAAAGTGAAACAGACAGTCTTAATTGCTGTTCCAGACTCAAGGAAACGGGACTAAAATATTTGCATAATTTCACAGAAGGCTAAGGAAATTGCTAAAACATGTGAGCCAGAAATCCACGTGCAACCCAATACCCGTTCAGCCTGGCTCTTGGGTGCCACCCAGTGCTGAATGTGCCAAGAAGAAGGGCAAGTGTACAAGTGTGTGCGGCCAATCAGAAGTGAAAAGGTCATGGGCCGATCTTATCTCGCCTCTCTCCCACAATCCCGAGCGAGAGCCTGTCAAAGCTACACCACAGCCTGTGTATTCAATATTCAATGCACTGAGAGTGTTGCATTTCTTATTTGGTGACATTTCAGATTTACTGCAGAGATTGTGTTGGGTTTCACTCCTTATTCGTTAAGCTGATGTTTGTTGGACTGTTGTTTTTTTTTTTGTTGTTTTTTTGTATTTTTAACCTTATGTATTTTTCCCATGTGTTATTACCCCTGAAATAATCAATAATTATTTTGTGATATTTTTATGGAAAAGTGTGTGAAAACAGTGTTTTAGGGTCTGACACAGAAACATGTGTGTACTAAATTAGCATATTTTTTCAGTCACAAATATTTGAACACATTAAAATCTCTATGTATTTGCAGTAGAAAATAAAAGTGTTTTTCTGTGATATTTGGGTTAAAATGTTACCATATTTACCCACATTTGGGCTGAAACAACCCAGCGTTTCTTTTACAGTCTAGGTTGCTGTTATACATAAAAGGACTGAAAGAAAAAACTTACATAAAAGAAAAACAACAAACAACCAAAAGAAATACATAAAAAATGGTACCTTACTGTAAATTACATCATAGCATTGTTAAATCACAGTCCCGGTATTGAAACATAAGTATTATGATTTACTTATATTATTTGAAATTGAATATTTCAATATTAACTGTAACATTTCAGTTACTGCACTCTATTCACTTTTGTCATTCTAAACCACACTCAACAAAACTGAATAAATGTGAATTCATATATTAATACTAGACACTTGGAAGATAATGTGTACCATAAAACTTAATTTATTAATGTTAACAAGGGGGAAAAGGAGATTCCAGCACTAATTGTAACAAAAATGAGACAAATGTAATACAAATTTTGCCCAAAACATAAAAGCAGAGACATTTTAACACATCTACTTCAGATTAGAATGTTAACATACTTTAATAAGCTTTTGTTTTGGAACTTTGATGCAACCACTATCTTCCTATGATGTAAAAAGAAAAAAACTGCTATGGCCGTACGAATATTTGCACTATGTACTGTATATGACAATGTACATATTATAGCCTATATTTGTTCCATATTTGCAGGAAATGCAATAAAAGACCTGTAATTATTATTATTATTATTATTCATTCATTCATTCATTCATTCATTCATTCATTTTCTTTTCGGCTTAGTCCCTTTATTAATCTGGGGTCGCCACAGCGGAATGAACCGCCAACTTATCCAGCATATGTTTTTACGCAGTGGATGCCCTTCTAGCTGCAACCCATCACTGGGAAAATTATTATTATTATTATTATTATTATTATTATTATTATTATTATTATTATTATTATTATTATTATTATTATTATTACTGATAAACTTTTTTACAATCCCTACTGTGACCAGTTGGATGAAATAATTACTGTAAGATCTAAGATTTGCAATCAATCACATTACAATATTTTCATAAACAGCATTTGTACCCCAGTGAAACACAGAGAGTTCTGCCATGGCTGTTCGCCCACAGTCTTTTCTTTTCCCACACAGATGCAGACAGACGTGGGCGAAAGGCACAGCTGAGCGCAGTAATTAAGCCCACATCGGACATGTGGAAAAGGCATCGAGATGGAGAGTCCTTGAGGAGCACATATGAACACTTCATATGGATCTATAGGGAGACACAAGTCATACAGATACCAGCCATTCTGAGATAATGCTAACAGTTTGTCACCTTGTAAAGGGGTCGTATATGCTGGGAACAGTATATGAACTTCTGAAAGCGTTTTCAAACATTATCATTCAGTGCATGCATTTGGAGAAGTTGACAATAATTCAATTTACACTACTAGACAAAAATTGGCATGACTACATTTTTTTGTCATCGTATTCTGCTCACCAAGGTTGTATTTATTTGGTAACATTTTAGTTTAAGCAACCATTCTAATTCTAATACTTAAGATATGAACTGTTTATTAGCACTTGAAGTATTAAGTATGATCTTATTCTACATCCCTAATCCTACCCAATACCTAAACCCAACCTGACTAACTAATAATAAGCAGCTAATTAGTAGTTTACTGAGTTAAAAGTCTTAGTTAATGGTTTGTTAATAGCATGAATTGTACATTAAAATAAAGTGTGATTATTTATTTGATCAAAAATGCAGTCTAAAGTGAATAATTGTGAAAGAATTGTAGAATTTAAAAGAGTTTGAGGTGGACGTATGCAGTGTGATTTTTACAAGCTAATACGTTATTTTTCCCATCGGGAGAAGTCACATGGAAATTGTTAAAGGTCACATGAAATTAAAATAAAGTTTTTTAGATGTTAGTATCAGTATTGTTAGTTTTTAGGATATCTATAAGCTACTGTGCACCAAAACAGTGACAGAATTCACATTTAGAAGATATAGAACCGATATAGTAGTTTGTCACTTCTGCCTAAATGGATCAATGGTTTTATTCACATCACATCCTACTTAATTTTCTCATCAAATCGTGACCATTCAAATGCTCTCTAGTATCTGACATGTCCCGCTCCCTTCAACACACTTCACATTTGATGCGCTTGAGCTCAACCGCACTCACTGGCAGAGACAAAATGCTATTGTCTGTTTTTTTAAAAGGGGAAGGGGCTACACTATGTCCCACCCTCTCTTCATGTTTCAGTTGAGATTACGTCAAACATTGAATAAAAAAATGCACATTTCAAAGCACTTCACAGGACCTTTAATCCTTATACCCATGGCTCGTACTGTGTTAGAGGAACTTACGAGCCAAGCCAAGCAGCTTACAAGCTCCTGATCATTTTTAAAGATGTAAAATAAAGTTGGCTTAAATTCGTGAGGTGTGTACGGTTGAGCGATTCAGAACTCACAGGGTCATACAATTGTGCTGTGTATTACTGTCTTACTGATTTTCACATAAACACTTGTGACGTGTGCATGGACATACAATCTTCCAACCATCAGAATTTGCACCATGTACACCCACCTTTAGTAAAACAATAAGCCCCAATAACTGTGGTTTAGATTACATTTAGAACAGATAAGGTGTGTTGAAAGGCATGATACATCGCAGAGGTGTTCTAAATTCACTGTAAACCACAGCTTACAGGGCTTTTTGTTTTTATAAAATGGTCATTTCAAATAACTAACAAGGTTTCACTATGCTATCCCATGATGCCCTGTGAGAGAATTCATGAATGGGAGTGAAGCGGCGGAACTGACGGGGCTAGGTCACGTGATAATGACAAATGGTGAATGAAGTACATACTATATTCATACTATATAGAACATACTTTTCTAACGGTCGTGTAGTAAATTCCAATTTAAATGTACATACTCAAGTAGCTGGCGATTTCAAATGCAGCCAAAGTAAATAAAATTGTTTTTTGCTTCAATACTGATAGGTGAATAGTACTAAATTAAATTAAAAGTTTGAATTAAAAATTTTAAGTTTGGCATTACTGATGCCAAACTTTTAATTGACAGTACATATAATATATAATAAATGTTCATTTGGGTTTAAAGTATATAAATTGGGGAAGTGTATTATTTATTGGGAAACTATATATATATATTTTATTTGGAATTATGAGGACACATTAGCAAGCACAGCTGAGCGCAGTAATTAAGCACACGTCGGACATGTGGAAAAGGTATTGAGACGGAAAGTCCTTGAGGAGCACATATGAACACTTCATATGGATCTATAGGGAGACACAAGTCATACAGATACCAGCCATTCTGAGATAATGCAAACAGTTTGTCACCTTGTAAAGTGAGGAAAGTAAGCTGTCATGAATCATAAGAGAGTTTAGTGTCTTTTTGTTTGCCATTGGAGGACCAAAGGGCAGCAAATGGAGCAGCGAATTCTACTGTCTGGGGAACTGGTGAATTGTGGGGTATTAAATAGAGGGTGAGGTTTGTTTAAATCTTTCAAGATTCTTAACATAAATCTGCAGTTGTTTTATTTTTTTGAGGTATGTTGGTTTTTGATCCAAGGTTATGGGAATGATTTTGAAAGGATTATTTTTTCATTTATTTTATTTTTCTCAAGAAAAGTAGTTTGAAAATGAAGACTGAACAAATAATATGTACTAGTGATTAGAAATAGATTGCATTGGAATCAGTAAATAATGCATATGAAATCCATTTTATCTGGAGTTAATAATATATTTATTAGGATTTTAAAGTTGTAAAGGATTTAAAGTTTTTTGATCATTTGTTTTATCATCTGCATGGAAACCCATTTTTAAAAAAATTCATATTGCCTACTGAAAATGAAAAAAAAGAAGGTCTTGTAGCCTAAAATAGTCCCTCTATGTCTTGTCATGCATGGCCTTGCTGGTCATTTCTTTATTAACTATCAGTCGGTTGAGGTTGTGAATAATCCTTGGACCTTTTTGTTTGTCTCTTTCTGCACCAGTTGCTTGGCAAACAGTCAGTCCTCATCTCTGCTCACTCATCCCCTGACTCAAGCTTTGATCTGAGGACCCCTGAGGGCCCCCAAGGTCCCACACCAGAGTGGAGGTCAGAGGCCTCTGTCCATTCTGCACTTGCCACAGTGGCTACACTGAGCAAACAACACCCCAGCTACTGTTAAAACACATCACTCTGACACAAACTTACACACAAACCAGTTGGAAATTTGTTCACGTTCATTGAAACAAATGAACATGATTTTGTGTTTTATTACACAGTCTTTATTGCATAAGACTTTAGATACCACTTTCACTAAAGTTTTATCAAAAGCATACATATTCAGATGGGACTAGTTTTCCAAACAACGTTATAATTCTTTTCATCTGACATCTGTCAATTTAATGTATGAATTTGGATGGAACTAAGACGTTCATGTTTATTACAGAGGTAGAAGTGTCTTTGTATGTGTGTGTGTGTGTGTTTTTTTCATTTGGGAGTTGCACAAGACTACATGTTCAACTATAGAAAAGTACAGTTAAAAAATATAGTTGAAAAACTGCCATTGAACACAATTGATTAAATTTGATGTACTTTTCAAATGTATTGCGAAACTAGGCAGATTTACATTAAAGTATTTTAAACTTCATTCATTCATTCATTTTCATTTCGGCTTAGTCCCTTTATTAATCTGGAGTCGCCACAGCAGAATGAACCGCCAACTTATCCAGCATATGTTTTACGCAGCGGATGCCCTTCCAGCTGCAACCCATCTCTGGGAAACATCCATACACACCCATTCACACTCATACACTACGGACAATTTAGTCTACCCAATTCACCTGTACCTCATGTCTTTGGACTTGTGGGGGAAACCGGAGCACCCGGAGGAAACCCACGCCAACACAGGGAGAACATGCAAACTCCACACAGAAACGCCAACTGACCCAGCCAAGGCTCGAACCAGCGACCTTCTTGCTGTGAGGCGAACATGCTACACACTGCGCCACTGTGAGGCCCTATTTTAAACTTGTTTGGTGTTTAAACTTTTTATAAAAGTTTTTTAAAAATACCTTAAAAATGTACACGATTAACTTGAACTTCTTATAATAACCCCTTTGGAATAAATATGTTCTAACTTATAATTGTTATTGACTGTTGTTATTAACTACTCTTACCAGAAACTAATATTAGAGTAGCCAGTCTTAACAATTTACGTGATTTGGCTCTTCTTGTTAATTTCATTTTTACATATTTCTTTGCAGGGTAGCAAACCATAGCAAATCCATTATTGGTGCACAGAAAACAGAAACCTGAATACCGGCGTACTAGAGATTGTACGGTAGTTCACGTTGACCAAAACACAAGAAAACACATTTTTGAAAAGAACATTTTTAGCAATCACAGACCTTTACATTCAGATGGTATTAGAGTTCTTATATTTTTAAAACAGTTCAGAAAAGTTTTATTGTGTATTTCCACCAGCTTTAAAACTTTTTACAAATATATAGATAATTTGCCTCCATAATTACATTACGTGTTAAAAAGGAATAAAAACAGTTGGTATTTACTGTAAGTAGTGAGCCATGCATTTCCAGTGAATGTAGATTGTTTAATATTTAGCTTTTTAATCCCAGATGTGCATGTGCACATGACTAATTTGTCCCAGTCCAGGTGCCCTGCTGATGAAGATGAACGTCTTTGGTTGACACCAATGATTCATAGCCAACTCTGAGTAGGTGACAAATATCTAAGTGGCCACGTCAGTGGTGAGTTACCGGCTAATTTAATCTACATATGGCAATATTTGTGTCACCGCTTAGGTAGAACCCTAATTTTGTGGTTAGAAGCTGTCATCAAGTTGCTCTGGTCAGGTTACCACCCTTACCACAAAGACAATGGGACACAAAAGAAACCATCCCACCCTGCAGGATTATGACTTGCTAATCAGACTAATCCAGACAGCTCCTGAATTCCCACACAGGTAGAAATCGCACACCTTTGGCCCGACAGAAATGTCCACATGCAGACGCACTCGTGTGACACACTCAGACATCAGTGCCTGCTCTTTTGAAGTCAGTATAATTAACAGGCTATCTGATACACTATCAGCCCAAGAGGCTCCTAGTCTCAGAGGCACGTAGCAGATCCATCAATGGTTGCTAACTGGTTGTACTGTCAGCGGTCTCAAACGCTCCTATTCTGATCCCTCCAGGCCCCATAGAGACCTCCAGTAGAACATGGGGTCACACATATTTCATATTTTGTCCAAATATCTTTTTTCATTATAGTGGACTAGCTACAGAAGATACTTAAATGTTCCCAAGAAAACAAAATAAGTATTAGTTACCCAGACATTCAAAATCCAAATGTTTTCACCACCCTTCGTTATGCATAATTTTTCCTATGGAGAATCAGTGAGTGTTTGAAGATTTGGTAACAGTTATATACAAAACTTTTAGGTGTCCTTAGTATGTAAAGATGGATCTCAAAACCATACATTCATTTCTGAAAAGGGTTCAAATAGACAGTAATGCTGAAAAAACTAAACAAAACAGAATTTGTAAGACCTGATCGATTTTTCTGATGAACAGCAAATACTTTAAATGGTTAATTCACCCAAAAATGGAAATTCTGTTAATAATTACTTCCCCTTATGTATATCCCTTGCAAGACCACCATACATATTTGGAGTACAAATTAATGGTGCAATGGGTGATTGTGTTTAGAATTGTTTTCTAAACACATAACATTTTTGCTATGCTGGTTAAAAATCTCTTCACATCTGAATCTGAAAGCTCTATCTCTCATAAACAGCAGTGGTCCGAAAATGTTCAAAGTCCATAAAAGGAACAAACAAGGGGCTCTCAAAAAAGCAATAATAAAAAAGAGACTTGTAGAGCATTCATGTAATAACAATGCTTTTCATTTAGAGCTAGCAAGCAAATTACACAGTTTATGTTTTTACCCATTTTAGATAATGGTGATATTATTTACATCAATGCTTCCTTATTTAAAAGGTCCTATAGTGTTTATCATGTTTCACTATGTTTTATTTTTAATGCTTGCTCACATGCTAGTCATTGTTTGCTGTACAAAAGCGTTGTCCTCCTTATATCAAAGAAAGAAATCACATATGTTGTTGTTTATTGTAAAAGCATTGTGGGGTATGCTTCCAAAATATGTTTCTAGTCTTTTATGTTCACTCAGAAAAAAAACAAAAAACTATTTCACCAGAATTTAACTGGGATCCAATTAGAAGTACCTGGAATGCATTCAGAAGATAGAAAATCAGCTTTCTCTTATTATGCTCTCAGGTTATGGAATGATTTTTTTCAGATTAATATTTTTTTATGAACTACTATTATTTTCTTTTGTGAACTACAGTAAAAAAAAGCAAATAATCTAATTCATTCATTCATCCATTCATTTTCCTTCGGCTTAGTAGTCCCTTTATTCACCAGGGGTCACCACAGCGCAATGAACCGCCAACTTATCCAGCATATGTTTTACATAGCAATTTAGTTTACACAATTTAGCTTACCCAATTCACCTATACTGCATTTCTTTGAACTGTGGGGGAAACTGGAGCACCCGGAGGAAACCCACGCGGACACGGTGAGAACATGGAAACTCCACACAAAAATGGCAACTGACCCAGCCAGGGGTCGAACCAGAGACCTTCTTGCTGTGAGGTGACAGTGGTTACCACTGAGCCACCGTGTCATCACTCATCTAATTCATGCATTTTGTATGATACCTCTTATTTTGCTAATTAATTTAAAAACTTTTCAACTGTATTTTTAAACTTTTCAACTGTACATTGAATGAATCGCATGATGTTTATTGCACTGAGCTGTAGTCTGTGATAAGTTATTCATGGCAAGTGTGAATAAAAGATGATGGCCTGCAAACTGGTGCATGTCACACAAATGTTAATGAGACAGACGTACAGCTGATGACTCACAAAATGCATAATGGAGGACAATGACCGTCTACGCTGAGGTGAGACTGACCTGGATAATATAGGCAGAGTATCCGGTCACAGTGTTAGTTTGACTGAGCACAATAAACAATGAGGCATCTGATATTTAAAAATCATCATGTTGATCAATGTTGTTTACAGAGCATTTCTATGTGGTTGCTACTGTTCTGCCTTTATTCTGTATGATTATTTACTGGTCCAAAGATCTGCCTCAGATGTAGTTAATATTCTTATATGACTAAGTTAAAATAAAAATAAATAAAGACCTGCCTCAGAAAACAGAAACTAATACATTTATTTAGCAATTCAGTTCTGAAATCCTTATTTATCACAAATGGTTTACAAGAAATAATAGTAAAAATACTAATTATACTAATACTAAACTAATTACCATTTATGTGAAGTGTTTCTAATGCAGCGTCAATGGGCAGGACAGTACATTTGATGTTGTTCTCTCTTCTGGCTGCTGTAATCAGTCTCACATACATTTTTGTTCTCTATTTGAAAGTCATGAAAACACTAACTTTTATTTTATTACTTGAGCAAAAATGAATACAAAAAATATATATTTGTTATATTTTCTTATGCACTGCTCTCTAAGTTTACATAACTATGATAACTTTCGCTGCTGAGAAAACTGAAAATGTGAAAAAGGGGCTATTGCATGTGGTAAACATGCATCCTGATCTGATGTGCAGCGGAAGACAGAGGTGAACAAAGTTCTTTTGGCACATAAAAGTGTTCTTTGAGCTTCATGTTATTAGTTGAACCACTGAAGTCAGAAGGACTGAAAGTTGGAAATGTTCAATACCTTTTAGAGAGGAAAAATAAATTAAAAGCCTGAATTCTTTCATGATGATGTGTGCATATCCAGTTGGACATTGTTAGCAGATAAATAACCAGTGTAAGAGTTTCAAGTGAGTTCATGTTATACAAGTCCACAGTGCCAAAAGTTCCCATAAACATACAAACCCCTAACTGTGAAACATACGATTGTTTATGGTATGTATATATCAAGTCAAACATTGACCAGTGTTCAATTTTGCTATGATTTTCATCTCATCAGAAGCTGGAATTTTGATTTGTCTATTGTACTGGTTAAGTTTTAAGTATGTGTATACTTTGTCATTCTCAGTTTGTTTAAGAGTG
Organism: Danio choprae; assembly: GCA_903798125.1. Taxonomy (NCBI): domain Eukaryota; kingdom Metazoa; phylum Chordata; class Actinopteri; order Cypriniformes; family Danionidae; genus Danio; species Danio choprae. Next base: position 2,368,515 of record CAIGQW010055454.1, on the reverse strand, counting down.
AAACTTTTAAACTGAGTCACTCATCTGGCCATTTCAAAGAACTGAAATTGAGTAATTATAATTCATTTGTCAAACACAATCTCCTCGGACAACACATTGCACCTGATATCCATGAAATCTCTCTAATGCGGTCACTAAAAGTTCACCGCAGAGAAAAACACAACGCTGAATTAGCATCCTAGCTGTTTAGACATCTCCATCAAGACATATGACAGAATATTTCTTTCTTTTGAAGTCACAGTTCATTCCTAACCTGCCAAAATAAGGCCAATGATTAAGGGGGAAAGATTTGCATGAAAATTGTTTTATTCTCCAAATAGATTGGCGGGAATTTGATGTAAAGGTGCGTCATTGATTTAATTAACCACAGAGGTGGTCAGAGCCAAAATATTTCAGTGCCAACCATCTTCAAAAAAGGGTTTAGCTGTAATATGTGAGTGTAAGACCTCATTGTAACCAAATGACTACTGAGGAACTCATGACTAGCAAGTCTTATGTTTGATGTGGTGGCATGAATCTGACAAAAGATAAGAGTAAAAGACGGCGGGGGGGGGGGGGGGTGGGGGGGGGGGGGGAGTTTAATCCACAATCACAGGTGTGACACACCTTTGTTACCATCTCTGAAGTTCACAACGGACTCGGAGACAAAGGCCAGAGCTCCATGTGCCCATTGTAGCCTATAGAACAATACAGTGACTGTGACTTACTAATCCCTATGGAGCGCTGACAGCTCAGGCCTGAAGCCACACTAGGCCTCATCTTCGCTCAGAGAGCAGTGTCTGTGAACCACGGCGATGGGAACAGGGAGTATTTATAGTAGCCAGAATCTTGCCAAAAGCGGGGAACCAAAAGCCATTGTAGGAGAAAAAATATTATCCCCATTGTCATCCTGTGGCCGTCATTGTAGCGTCACTTGATGGATGAGAAAATATGTGTCTGGAGGGGAAATGTCTCACTGCTTGAAAGCTTTTCAGGAGATGTTTGTAATGAAACTGGCCCATAAAGAAGAGAAAGAAATGCAGTTCGGGTTTCATAAAGCAGGTGTCTGTCGGACGCACCTCACCCTTCCTGAACGTACCTGTGTCTTATTAATGACTGCAAAAACATCTTGGTTTCAGGGTTGGGCAGTGGTTCAAGAGCTAGCTTTGGAATTTAAATTGATGGCCAAAACACACTGGAAGCTAAACTGCAATTTGATTCCGAATAAAAGGGATAGTTCACCTAAAAATGAAAACCTGTCTGAGATTCTTTTTTTTCTGTTGAAAACAAAAGAAGATATTTTAAATAATCTTGGAAACCGGTAACCATTGACTTCCATATATAGTTTTTGTTTTTCCTACTATGGGTGTCAATGTCTAACATTGCTCAAAATATCTTACTTTGTGTTCAATAGAAAAAAGAAACTCAAAAAGGATTGAATCCACATGAGGTAGAATAAATGGTGAGTAAATTTTAATTTTGGGGTGAACTACTGTAAACTACTATTTAAAAGTACTGGAACTTTACTATTCAGAGTAGCCTACTACAGATATGCATTCTGGGAAATTAAGCATCCTATCACCTTGATCCATAAATTTGGATCTTGATGATGGATGCTGCTAACAAAATGAAAAAGATTGACAAATGGACAAAATAACCAATAGCCCCACCTGAAAGGCATTCCATGTGACCAGAAGTGGAGAAAACTTGTTTCCAGGGGGAGGAAAGGTTATAGTGTTTTATAAAAGATAATGGAGGCAAATATTTTTTTACAAATTAAAAACTGCACCAATACATTGTTTATAACAAGCACTTCTATATACATTTAAAAAGAAAAAGATTTTGATTTCATGACAACTTTAACATGTGATGGCACATAAAGTTCACGTGTGGGGGGGTTTCTACTCAGACATTGTTTATTACTAATTTTGTAGATGTAGAGGAAAAAAAGGGAAAGTTTTTTTGAATTGTATTTATACAATATTTTTTGTCATATTGGTGTGACTAAAGTTAGTTGAACAACTTAATTACTGGAACAATAAAGGAGACATTAGTTTGCATCTGCTTGAGTCTCTCAAAATCACAATGTTTAGACCATTTTCAAATTCACATCAGCTGAATCTCCAGTTGTATTATTTTTATTATTTTTTGTGGAAAATCTCTCCCTCTAATGGGTTTTAACAATTATATGAATTCAACATACATAAGTCGCTGGTCATGTAAGAACACTTACTTGTGTCATATTGTGATTTTTCTCAATAATAAATATCAATTGTGTCATTGTCTTCAACCTCATTATTCAATATACATCATTGAAAGCATATGACCAACATGGGTACCTAAACATGCATTCATGTATACAAGTTTATTTAATAGAGTTAAAATGATCAAATGGCGGTTGGTGGCGCAGTGGGTATCGATGTCGCCTCACAGCAAGAAGGTCGCTGGTTCCAGCCTTGTCTGGGTAAATTGGCATTTCTGTGTGGAGTTTGCATGTTCTCCCCGTGTTCGAGTGGGTTTCCTCCGGGTGCTCCGGTTTCCCCCAAAGTCCAAAGACATGCGCTATAGGTGAATTGGGTAAGCTAAATTGTCCGTAGTGTATGTGTGTGAATGAGAGTATTGGTGTTTCCCAGTGATGGGTTGCAGCTGGAAGGGCATCTGCTGCATAAAACATATGCTGGATAAGTTGGCGGTTCATTCCGCTGTGGCGACCCCTGATTAATAAAGGGACTAAGCCAAAAATAAAATAAATGAAAATGATCAAATACTCTTCATTACCAATATCTCTTGTATTAAATGCCCTGTTTTGATTATCAGTTTGTCAGTTCTTGATTGCTGAGTTGTGTCAATCCTGACTCAACTGTTGCTTGATCTTGCAACTAGTGGTACAAGTACTTTATAAAAGATATTTAAAGGGATGGGGCCTCACAGTGGCGCAGTGGGTAGCACGTTCACCTCACAGCAAAAAGGTCGCTGATCGCTGGTTCGAGCCTCGGCTGGGTCAGTTGGCGTTTCTGTGTGGAGTTTGCATGTTCTCCCTGTGTTGGCGTGGGTTTCCTCCATCCGCTGCGTAAAACATATGCTGGATAAGTTGGCGGTTCATTCCGCTGTGGCGACCCCAGATTAATAAAGGGACTAAGCCGAAATGAAAATGAATGAATGAATGAATGAATGAATTTAAAGGGATAGATCACCTAAAAATAAAATGTTGGTCATTTACTCACCCTTAACCTGTTTCAGACCTTTATGAGTTTCTTTATTTTGTTAAACACATTTTGTTAACATTTGTTAAAATGTTAGATACCTATAACCTGACTTCCATAGTATCTATTTTTCCTTCTATAGAAGTCAATGGTTACAGGTTTTCAGCTTTCTTCAACATATTATAATTTCTGTTCAACAGAAGAAAGAAAATCATAAAGATTTCTAACCACTCGAGGGTGAGTAAATAATGAGTAATTTTGTGGCCACAGTAGAAACTCCTAATTGTTTGTGGTATGGTAATATCAAGTGAAACTTTGAACAGTCTCAGTTTTACAATGTTATTCCACATTCTTTATTATAAGATTTTTTTTAGAATTTAGAATGTTTAAATCAATTTTAGGTTTGCATTTTTACCTCAATTCAAATGTAAAAACTTCTCAAATCAACTGTAATCTAAAAAGGCATTCTCAAATCAATTCTGAGCGATGCATAATTCTGCCTGTGGTTAACATTGTGTACAGGTACTGTTTGTCCATAGCATTGATTATAATAGTTTGTGTTGCGATAGTTCAGTGTTGTGAAAACTGACACTTGGGCCATTTTCACAGGTGACAATATTCCCAAACACACCTTAGCCCTGGAGACTAGTGAAATGCGTGGCGTTGTGAACAACAATGGCCTTCAGGAGCTCGCCTAAACCCTTTTGTTCTGTCCACAATAGCAGTGGCTCCCACCCTTTTCTTGTAAACAGCGAAGAGTGAATACCGCATACCTTGCAGGAAAATATCAGTATCCGAAATCAGGCCACCATAAGAAAATGCTCACGGATGCTGCCAACACGCCACCCCTGGAACTCTGAAATAATTGCGAGGAGAGAAAGGAAGGACTGAGCGGGCAAAGAATCAATAGGAAGTGAGGGCAATATCTGATGAAATGTTTTCTTGTCAATGCTCAACCTCATCACCCCCTCCCTCCGCTGCTTTGACCTTCCTCTCGGAGCACATCCAGCCACAAAGAGGCTCCATTCTCTGGGGAGAAGAGCGCCTTGCTCTTGTGCGGAAACTCTATCACCTGCCTAAAAGAAAACTGTGTCATCTCCCCCCGTCCCAGCAGGAAGTCTTCAGCCAAGCACATCGCACACCCTGTAATATTCGCAGTGACCTTCAGCGCACCACCAAACTTTCTCACAGTCTGCCATGTTTCATGACGCTCCGTATCGGACGGAGTTGTGGATTACACTGAGCTCAGGGAAGTGACTTGGCACTCCAAACAGAAAGTCATCTTCAGAGGAAGTGTGGCAAAGGGCTCCTTGTTTGCCAGTGTAAACATGCAACGTTGAATTATATAAAGCGCTGCAATACTCGTTTCTGATTGGTTGGTCATGCTGGTGGTGTGATATTTTTAAACATTTTGCTGCACTGAATACTATTTATGTGTTGTATACATTAATTTTAAGAAATTATACTATATAAATTATAGTCATAAATTGTATACCTTGTATACAATATATATATATTTTTAATTAACATTAAACTATATACAGTATTATTATAATATTGTGATTGTCTTAGCAGATGCCTAAGATGCAGATAAAAGTACAAAATAATAAATATGAAAGTTATATGTATTACTATATTCCACATTTACTTGAACTCAATACATTAAAACATTTGATTTTAGAATCGCTTATTTATGCAAATGAGGCATTGTTTATTTAAATATGAACTGATTTGCATACTTCCTGAACAGAATTTGGATCATTGCATAGATCCTGGTACATAATTCTTGTTTCATTTTGTTGGCATGTTTGAGTAAAATATTTTTACAAGCGAAAAAAAATAATTATCTAGCAATATACAGTATATAAATCAGATATGTGTTCTGTAAACTCCTTCTAAATAGATATGAATAAAGCTGTAAAGTTTGTTTTATTTATATATGGTCATCTAGTAGAAAGATATTTTCTTATTATACAAACGGATAAAGGGTAATGTGTATTTCGAACTTTTTTCGACACTTCAGTAATTTGTTTTACAAATTATATTGCTTTTTTATGACTTCTTTTATCATGATAAAGCTAACACAAGATTGTATGACCTGCACGCTTTGAATGAAACCAAAATAATGCAGATGTTCAACTGATAATCAACATAACAGGCCCTGCTTAACATTTTCTTCCTCCTTGGTGATGACTGAATGGATATTAGATAACAAATAAGCTTTCTGTCTTTCATAAGCTCAAAGATCTTGGCGTGCCGTGGGTTTGCAGTAAGTGCTTTTGGTTAAACTACAAAGAAACCTTCAGTGAACTGTGCTGTTTGGCTTTGGACCCGCAGTTCCTTCCTGTTCATGGAAATTTTGTCTCTGAAATGTGTTTTCAGTACACAAAAATTTGGACTTCCTCATGGGTTAATGCCCGAAACACAGCTCCATATTAATGAAAATGTGTTCCACCTGAGAAATGGAAAGCTAAACAAAAAGAGTATTGCAAGAATTCAATGAAATCAATCCACTGGATGTTGTTCCTCATAGCACAAGATGGCAGTTGGCTAAGTTTAGCGAATACAGAAATAACTTTATCATTATTCAGGGTCAATCAGGAAAACGTCAAGGTTCAAATAAAACAAAAAGCACTTTGTTTGTCAGATAGAGTCATGGGTTTATTGTGGCTGAGGCGTTTAGTGGATCAATACTGACATCTGCTGGCTGTGTCCAATCCTGTGTGTGTCCTGGGAGGGAGGGAGAGAGAGAGAGAGAGAGAGAGAGAGAGAGAGAGAGAGAGAGAGAGAGAGAGAGAGAGAGAGAGAGAGAGAATTTTCATTTTGGGGTTATAAATGGCTTTAATTTTGTTTATTGTGTTGAACATTAATGAAGATATTTTGAAATCTGAAATGCTGAAACCATTGACTTCCATAGTACTTGATATTTCTACTATGGAAGTAAATGTTTACAGGTTTTTAGCTTTCTTTAAAATATCTTAAAGGTGAAGATAGGGAAAACTGAAAACTTGTAAGCACCAACTTCCAGAGTAGAAAAACCAAGTACTATGTAAGTCAATGGTTACAGCATTTCAGCTTTCTTCAAAATATCTTCTTTTATGTTTAGCAGAAGAAAGAAAGTCTAACAAGTTTGGAACAAAATAAAGGGTGAGTCTATGGTGATATGTTATAAATGTCTATTATTTATTTATTATAGCTCTATATTGCAAATGATAAATAGATAGATAGACAGACAGACAGACAGACAGACAGACAGACAGACAGACAGACAGACAGACAGACAGACAGACAGATAGATAGATAGATAGATAGATAGATAGATAGATAGATAGATAGATAGATAGATAGACACGTTTGCAGTTAGTACTTTTAACATTTGTTATTTTAATATAAAATAATATAAAATTTTATATTTTAAATTACTCACTGACGTCCCCTGGTGGCCCCGACTGTGAAACACGTCTTGAAAGCTCTATTAACACATACTGGCCCTAGCTATTTATTATTATTTTCTTCTGGCGACGTCGATCCGAGCCTTTTTATTTCTTTGCTTAATATGTAATATTAGTTTGATAAATGATGTTTTGAATGTATGCACACGTCCTTTATATGTGAATTGAGCACATATTCCACTTACATTCCAGAGTCTGATATGTTGATGTATTTCAGCAGCAGGTATAGAAGAGGATGACAAATCACTGGTTTATGAAGTCATGATTTTTAGCAGTCAGATAATGCGTTCCTCGTTGTGAGCTCCTGAACCCCAGAGCGCTCGTCTTAGCGGCGCTGTTGAACGTGAGAGCCGGTTGTGAGTCGAGCTGTCCTTGCCTGACAAAGTGCTTCATCTCCTGCGAGCCTCTCTCAGGGGACCCGTTCAGTGTTCTGGGAAACTAACGGCTCGACAGCTGCAATCCTCCACAAATGTGATGAAAAGTCGGCTTCCTCTTTAAACTGCACGCATCCTTAATGACCGCAACGTACACGAGCGCGCACAGCTTGGGAAATGCAGTCTTTTGGGGTGACAAATTTATTTTACTTTGGATAAAGTGAAGATCGGGACGTTTTGAATCTGTGTCAGACTTCTATTTTCAAGCGAAATAAGCATTGTAGGGAATAGGGATAATAAATAAAAAAAACAAAGTAAAGATTTTGTATTTTAGAAAGTGTGACATTTACGAAATTAAATGGTCCCGCCAAAATGGAAGTTACCCACTATTGCTCTGCCTCAAGTGCTTTCAAGCATTTAAAAGTTTCTCTTTTTTTCACTTCAACGCAAATAAAAACCTAAATCATTTTTTTTATAAACCTGAAACTTTGACATCCATAGTAGGAAAAATACACATACAGACTATACTAGGGCAGCACGGTGGCGCAGTGGGTATCGCTCATGCCTCACAGCAAGAAGGTTGCTGGTTTGAGCCTCGGCTGAGTCACTTGGCATTTCTGTGTGGAGTTTGCATGTTCTCCCTGTGTTCGTGTGGGTTACCTCCGGGTGCTCCGGTTTCTCCACAAGTCCAAAGACAGGCATTGGACAAGTAAAACATATGCTGGATAAGTTGGCGGTTCATTCTGTTGTGGCGACCCCAGGTTAATAAAGGGACTAAGCTGAAAAGAGAATGAATGAATGAATGACTATACTACACGTCAGTGGTTACATTTTATAAATATCTTTATTTAGCAAACACTTTTGTCCCTTTGTGTTCAACAGGTTTGTGAGTCAAACAGGTTTGTAACAAGTGGAGGGTGAATGAATTATGACAGGATTTTCAGTTTTGACTGAACTTTCAAAGTAGCTATTTCTAAAAAATATAAATACATATGAATAAAAACTATATTACAACTAAATCAGAAAAAGGTTGGACAGTATGGAAAACACTAATTAAAAAAAAAAGTGATTTCAAAATTTTGACTTGTATTTCATTGCAGACAATGCAACAGCACATTATTTAATGTGTTCCTCATGATTTTTTTATTTTGGTTCTTGCAACACATTTAAAAAACCTGGAACAGTAATTACAAGAATTTTACAGTAAAGTATTTACCCCTTTGTAATGTTGCCATTCCTTTTCATAGCACTTAATAGACATTTAGGGACTGAAGACACCAAGTGATGAAGTGTTTCAGGTGTAATTTTGTCCCATTCTTTCTGCAAACAAGTCTTAAAGTGGGCAACAGTACAGGGTCTTCGTTGTCGCATTTTGCGCTTCAAAATATGCCACACATTCTCTATTGGAGACAGGTCGGGACTGCAGACAGGCCAGTCAAGTACCTGTACCTTTTTCCTCCACATCCAGGACTTTGTAATTTGTGCAGAATGTGATTTGCATTGTCTTGTTGAAATATGCATGGATGCCACTGGAAAAAAAGACAGCATATTGTGCTCCAAAATCTCTATGTACTTTTCAGTATTAATGGTGCCATCGCAGAAGTGCAAGGGCACTGACACAACCCCATACCATGACAGATTCTAACTTATATGGACTTTTTGCTGGTAACACTCTGGATCTTTTTTCTTTTTTGGTCTGGTCTATTACCCCTCCCCCCCAAGATGCCTCCAAGCCCAGAGAAGTCGACAGTGCCTTCTTTACGCACTGAAATTCCTCCAGATTTCTTGAATCTTTTAAATATGTTATGCACTGTTAAAGGTGAAATATCCAAATGTCTTCCTATGTTTCTTTGAGGAACATTGTTTTTAAACATTTCAATCATTTTCTCACGTATTTGTTTGCTAACTGGCAATCCTGTGCCCATCTTTGCTCCTAAAGAACTAGACCTTTTTTGGATGCTGCTTTTGTACCAAATTATAATTATAATCACCTGTTGAGCACCTGTTTCAATTCACATCATTATTTGACCAATTTACCTGATTACTAGCCCTAAAATGCTCCTGTGACAACTTTTTTTTGGAATGTTGCAGGTCTGAATGACAGGAAAGGATGTATATTTACAAATTAAATAAAGTTGACCAGACCAAACATGAAATAACAGCAATCGACTCGCCTCTTCACCCTTCACCCTTGTGTATTACTCTGCCCACATACAGCAACAAGCTGAGGACACTCTACAGTTTGACAAATGTTGCTGCTGTTGGGCAGCATAAAGTACTTTTAAGGCTTTTTTAGTCAAGAATGTAGTTGTTTTAGCAACTATGCAGTTTATTTATAAGGACAGTGCCTATTAAAAAAATATTTATTATTTCTGAGAGACGGTGAATTGGCGGCCATATAGCCTGTCTTTGAGCAAAGACGGTTTACGTTGTCTATCCACAAGATGGCTACAGGACCGCATAATAAACCCTTAGAAGATTAAAACAGCGTTATTTCTGACTACAGCTGATCAAATTATTATAAAACTGGTAAGTGACTTTCTAAGTCGATCTCTCTCTTTTGTATGTTGTAGTGCTGTATTTATACCATATAATTGTAGTGTATTGAGTGTGAGATGGGACTTGCATATCAGGAGTATGTGTTGTGTTGGCAGAAAGAAAGAAGAAATGCCTGCATGTGTTTAGCGTTTTTCCTTATCGCAAAAACAACAGCAATCTGGTAGTGATTGCGTTGCTTTTTTCTGGGTTAATTATAGTGATATCCCGATTGCAACAGAGAAATACTGTAGACTGTAATAGACTAATACAAGGAGACATCTCTGTAGATGGATGGCATTTATGTCACGTTCAGCCTTATAATCTTAAAATGTCTCAAAATCACCTGTTTTGTCATCACTTAATGCTAGAGGAATCAAGAACATCTGCTGTTCTGACGTCATCTGCAAATGTGGATGAATGGCTGAAGAAAGTAGTTTCTAATACAAAAGGGTTTTAGACTCTCTGTGTAGCAGTGCGATATGGCTGAATATCAGCACTGGTGGAACACTAAGGCCAATGCACGCCTCCCACCAGTGCTGATATACAGCCATATCGCACTGCTACTGCTGAGTGTGATATTGCTCATATATTATATTATATTATATTATATTATATTATATTATATTATATTATATTATATTATATTATATTATATTATATTATAATTCCCCATTTTGTAACTGGGGACATTTGATAATGAAAATTTAACCAAGTGACTTTTATTGACACTGGTATTTTAGTATTTTTTTACTTTTTACATTTTAGTAATTTTTTTTTGTTTAAACTATATTTCATAAAGAAATAGTCAATTAAAGTAATATAACATCAAGATTAAGCTCCCATGATACAATCTGAAAGAGAATAGGCAACACAAACACAAAACACAAACATTTATATACATTTTACAAGTTGCTCAAAATGTCAAAATAAATTCCCTTAACTCAATTATTTGTTGTTCATTGACTGCATGAAATTCCACTTTTTGAGTCTCCTGGGCACAATTATCTAAAATCATTACATTGTGCAAAAACAGAAATGTTTTTTTTTTGTCTTAAAAACAGTTTCAAGAGTTCACACTTAGCTGATGATTGATTATAAAGCTTATTTGGCATCATAGATCCTCAAGCCCAGGGCTCCCTCCTGTTTGCAAGGCGAGAGGGGAGTTTGAGCTCAGGTAGATCTCGAGAACTTCCCTGCTGTAGTAGCTAATGAACAGATAGTGATTGCTCTTGAGATGACTACTTACTAGGAGCACGTCTTTGATGCCGATTTGGATTAGTCAATTAACTTAAGTTGCATGTTTTTTGACGGTGGGAGGAAACTGGGGAACCTGGTGGAAACCCACTTGAGCACGGGGAGAACGTGTAAACTCCACACAGAAACATCGGCTGGCTTGGTAAGGACTAGAACCAGTGACGTTCTTGCTGTGAGGCAACAGTGCTAACCACTGGGCCACCGTGCCACCCATCTAGGAAAGGAGGAGTAGGGGTGGAAGGGGGATTCTTCAAAACGAAGATGGCTGTGATATGGAACTTAGGGTATTTATAGTGGCTTAGGAATCGTCTGATTGGTGAATCATGAATTGGATAATGCGGGACCAGCCGCAAGCAATCATAAGCCCGTGATCCTCTCGAAATTAGTTTATAAATAAACTTCACTTTGTGTACAGATGATGTTGTTAATTTAACAATGTTAACTTGACAAACTGACAACAAAATGTTCCCTGTTCACGTACAGTAGATCTGCAGAAAATGAACACAAACACTATATTATGCATGCCAGGCCAGTAGGTGGCGATGTTACTTTGGCAAGAAATGCTACGTGCCTACACATTTAGTAGTCAAGTACTCACTCATGACTATATAGACATAATTCAAATGTATAAATGTATGTTTTTTTATACAGAGACGTTAAATGTATAATTTTTTAAACTTTGTGTTTTCAGGCAACCAAAATGCTGTTGTCATGTAAAAGAACAACCAAAGTGCATTAAAAATGTTTCCTTTTAGCTGAAAACAATAGCTTCTTTATCACATACAGGCTTTGAAGCTGCCTTGTGTGATCAGGTCTCTTTTAGAAATAGCATAAAATTACCAATTTTAAGTTTACTCTGAGTTAACTCTGTTGTATGTGAATAGCAAATTTTATTTTATTTCACCTGTAAAGTCATTCTGGTAATTTTATGGCAATATTACTGTGAAAAGGGATAATGTTATATAAACTCTTGCTGAGAGTGGTTTGCCCAATTTGTCAATCACTTTCCATATCAACCAATAGTGAGAGATGTGGGTGTGGCTTCTGTAGCAGACAGGCTGAGTCAGTGCAGAGAGGCTGCAGTTTCAGGGACCAAATTTCTAGGACTTCTTATATAATGACCCTACCCCTAAACTCAGTCCTCACAGAAAACATGGCAAATAATGAATGTCAAAACACAGTTAAGCATGAATGTGGGAAGTAAGTCTTAACCTCTAATATATTATTGTTATCTTTTACTCCCTACTAGACATATCAGGAACAACAGGGGTAAAATAGGGTCCTAGAAATACATTCAAACTTCTTCTGCAGGAACCCATTGGTATATGCCTGTAAAGGACGACAGTAGATGCATTACACAGGAAAACAAAATTAGAATTGCCTGCAGAAGTACTTACAACATAAGCAGAGAGAGCTACAACAAGCTGAAATAAGAATAATCTTTGGCGATTCTTTTACTGGGTATAAAAGATTAATGCATTGTTTGCGTTTAATTTGGGAGCTTGTAAAGTTCCTTCTTGAAAGCTAAACATTGTAGGTAAGGTAGGCTGAAGATTTTACCACACATTATGTACCATATAAAATATTAAAATATTGCGAAGATCAGTACAACGTAAGATTGCAAGGGTCATTGAAATGGTTAAAATTAATAAGGACATTAATAATAAGTTATTATTTTTTTAATTACTGCTGCAATGTTAGTAGCACAGAAACAATACACTTCACCTTAAAAGTCTTTATGAAAACAAACATGAAAATTTTAAAAAGAAATGTTAAAGTATTCATAATAAATATTCTTGCACACTATTATTTATTAAAAACCCATGTGCCTTTTTTATCTTTAATTAAAAAAAAAAAAAAAAAAAAAAAAAAAAAAATTCCCTTCCCTCTTATGGAAAGTGATTGGGGCCAAAATCTTTAAATGAAGCATGGAATATGATTGTGTCAACACCAACAACCAATAAAATTGCAGCGTTTTTTAAAATGTGATGTGATGCTACACTGTGATATACACACTGTAAATAAATATACATTTTCTAACAATGTCCCGTTTTATTTTATTTTATTCTAATTTTTTAATGGCATTATGGGACCTTAATCTGCGCCAACAACTTTTTCACTGTAAATCACACCAAAAGGGTAACACATGCATTTTCATTCTAAACTCTTTACATTCATTCATTACATATCAAACAAGGGTTTAGGTGAATAATCAACACGTGCAGTGTTTTGTTGCATACATTTGACCATAAACGTGTGTTGCTTAAGTTAAAATATGACTTTACGTGTACTTTTAAAAATACGCTTTTTTGATAACATTGAATTGAGGGTCGGAAAACCTGACACTCAAATGGGGATCGACCAATGGCAAACCACAACCATCCAATGATCCTCATGGGCAATCCCAGAATTCTCATTCACTCACATACATATCACATAGAGAAATAAAGTCAACTTTACTTCAGTTTCATGTGGACGTTCACGATAAATGAACACATTAAATATCTGCAGTGTGTTAAAGTGATGTAGACATTAAATTTGGTGAGAGCGTAAACATACAAACAATAGAGCAAACCACAAATATCACAATCATAAATAAGCATACCTTGGAAAACAAGATAATATATGGAAAAAAAATGTTCATCTGTAATCTTCTATTCCATCTGTAATTACATACACAATGAAAAATAAACTCTAAACAGGAAGAAAACCTACAGTCAAACATCTGAATTACAATCGCCTTAAAACAAAACTGATTTTCTTTGCTTCCTGTAGACATTTAATTTGTTCTTTAGAGGTTGCTTTTAAGCCAAAACAAATAAAAAACAGAATATCATCTGGCTAAAAAGACAGATTTGTATGTAATGACTGCTGGACTGCTTGCGTTCCACATGCAGTTGTATTCATTGCATAATGTTCATTGATGTAAGTTCAAAGGAAGTGCATGAGTACAGACAGTAAAAAAAAGAGAGAGAAGGATAAAAGACAGAGAGGTGCCAGATGTTTATACTGTAGCTCCACAGAGTCTGACCACTGCTGAAATGTCTTTGGTGTCCTCTGATCGTGCTGAGACCACAAAAGGCCAGGTCTGTGGAAAAAGAGGTGTAAAAAAGAGCCACACATTGCTGGTTAAATGCAGTAAGATGTAGATGTGAATACATGGAGTGGTCAGGGTACTGTACCCTGATTTTGAATGTTAATAGGCATACATTGTTAAGGAATTTTGTAAATTACCCAGTATTTAGCTGTAATATGAACTGTATTTTACTGTAGGACAGTTATGTTACTATATTATACAGTAAAGATATACAATACTTATATAAATACATAAACAGCAAGACAAAGAGTGCTGTAATTGTAAATACAGTATTTTTACTGCAATTGATTTCAGTAAGTTACTGTAGATTCTACAAAAAATCATTACCAGTGTATTTCTCAATATTTATTATAATATTTTTGATATTTAAAGCATAATTAATTGCTGGATATGAACACACCAGGGTTATTTTTTTGTACCGTTGAGTAGATAATCCTTGTTTTCTTGTAAGCCTAATTTTATAGTTGTAGCCATTTGATTAGTTTGTGTTTTTCTAGCATTATTTTATTTCGTTGATTTATTATCATGTGCACTGGACACTAATGGGCAAATATGCATGTTTCACATAAGCGTTCATAACTGCATGTGTTTATTTGATACAAAGTCTAGAAAATGTTTAAATATTTGTACTATTTAAAATAACCGTTGTCTATTTGGTGATATTTTAAAATGTAATGCATCATGTGATTTCAAAGCTGAATTTAAAGCATCATTACTGCAGTCACATGATCCACCAGAAATCATTCTGATTTGCTGCTCAAAATATTTATTATTATTATTATTATTATTATTATTATTATTATTATTA
>CAIGQW010055454.1:2336346-2353410 GCA_903798125.1 Danio choprae | reverse complement strand
TCTATCTATCTATCTACAGTGCTCAGCATATATAAATACACTCCTCACAAATTTATCTTTTAAATTCATATTTTTAATAGGAAGCTATACAATATTATATTTGTGCATATGCATTAGATTAGTCAATACTGAAGCCAAATCTGGTGCTTATCTAACAAAATAAACTAACGATAACGGTTCAAAAACTAGTACACACAAATTTATAGGTTATAGAAAAATATTAAATGCAAATTTAAAAATGAGGAAAAATCAAGAGAAGCAAAACATTTTAAAATTTTTGTTTTTTTTCTGAAGCTATACTGGCCTTATTATATATACCCTTTTTATTCATATTTATATTAATACAATTTTTTAAAAGTATTACCCAAAACCAGCCAGCTATGCACTGGTGTAACCCAAACCAACCTCCCCCAGTGCATCAAATAAATAATCCCCTGAAAATTGTTATTTTCTCATTTCTACAGTTCGGTGGTCATCCAGGGTCCACTTAAATGCTTTTTCCCACATGCTCTTAAGCAAAATAGAAATGTCTGTAAGGCTTATCAAACGTTCCTAATCCACTGGCCATTTCACAGAGAGATTGGGTTTCTGCTGGGTTTGAACACTCACTGCACATTGGCCACAGCTGTCAGCACTTCACATTACATCTGCAATCGCCGCGAAGGACAAATACACATGTTGACATTCTTCACATGATCACACCGTGATGTCTCTCTTATCATATAGAAACATGCAAGCGTGAGGTGCGTGGTAAATTTGTTTGAAATTCACATGGATGGCAAATTATAATGATTTTTAGCTCATTACTTATTGCAGATGTCAGTTCAGCTGTTTTATGGGAAACTTTGTATGACTGCCTTTTCAGTCTGAATGTTCTACATGTTAAATTGTTGATTGAATGATACATAAAAGGGGTTTAGTTTTTTCAACATTTCATGTCAAATGTTTGATTAGTGTTTGTATGATTCATTCTTGGTATCGAGCCATATCACAGAGATATAAGTGTGATATTGCATTTAAGCAACAGTTTCGATGATCACACATTTTGTGTTTTTACATTTATGTAATTATTAATTTATTCCTGTTATTTTGTAAATAATATTTTTCAAGTAACAACAGTTGGAATTCTATCCATAAAGTACTCTAACAGTTGCCAGTTAACATGAAGAATGTTGTGCGAGACCAAAATAGAGCCATTCATTCATTCATTTTCATTTCGGCTTAGTCCCTTTATTAATCTGGGGTCGCCACAGCGGAATGAACCGCCAACTTATCCAGCATATGTTTTACACAGCGGATGCCCTTCCAGCTGCAACCCATCTCTGGGAAACATCCATACACTCTCGATCACACACATACACTACGGACAATTTTAGCTTACCCAATTCACCTGTACCGCATGTCTTTGGACTTGTGGGGGAAACCGGAGCACCCGGAGGAAACCCACGCCAACACGGGGAGAACATGCAAACTCCACACAGAAACGCCAACTGGCGAGGCTCGAACCAGCGACCAGCGACCTTCTTGCTGTGAGGCGTACGTGCTACCCACTGCGCCACTGTGAGGCCCCCAAAATAGAGCCATGTCTCTTTTATTTTTTATTGAGAAACTGCAACCATGTTCTTAATTTAAGCTTATTATTTAGTTGTAGCCATGCTACATTTGTTGCAGTGTTGTGCTTTGCTTCCTGAAAGCTCTGTGTTATAAAACATTAAGCTTTGACATTAAATTGTTAAACTTTAAACTTTTTACTTAAAATTCAGGTTTATACATATTAATGTAATATACATCTTCACTAACATCAATGTAACTAGCTACTTTTAGAAAGAGACTTGTAGTGTAGCTAGCTAGCAAGGCATTAGCTTTTTATTGAGCTTTTCTTTTAGAACAGTTTCAGAAACCAGGTAAAAGAAAACCAAAAAAAAAAAAAAAGCTGTGTGAAATTGGGGTAAAGCATGGGGCCGCAATGGCTTTTTAAATTTAGTTTGCTTTTGAAAACACTATCAGTGGGGTTTAGGGAAGGGGGTGAGTCAGTTGATATCAAGCTGAAAAATTATGCATGACAAGCTGACTGGCTTCTCTCATGGATGTGCATGAGAAGAATGTTGTCATTCGCAAGAATTTACACTGAGACCTCTGGTGCAAAATGTGCCCCAGTAACGTATATTTGAGATTGTCAAAAATGTACAAGGCAGCCTCTTGTGGATTTGTGAAAACAAAAACTGCAAGCAGACGTAGTCCCTGTTACATATTTCTCGGTTTTCAAAAATATAGCCCTGGGCACATATCTCCGATGAGCCTGGGTTGGAAGAGCTACATTCTCACCTACAAAAAAACTATAATTACTATGTATACATTAGTATTAAAGTACTATTATGTATATAATATGTAATACTATTACTGCAACAACAGCAGTATTTGCCAAAAATGTAGAGTTCTTTGTAGAGTTCGGTCCTTCACCATAACACTCATTGAGGAATGCAGAGTGGTACAGTTGGAGAATTAGTTACTGTGGCCAATAATTTAAATCTTTCAAATCAAAAAATCAAAGTACCCATACAATCAAAAACGTTTATTTATATTTTCTTCAGTATTTAATGGAATCTATTTATCTGCCATGTTGCAACAAAGATCACATTTAGTGTCATATGAGGAGTTCTTACCAATTACTTTGGACATTTTTAACACCACCAGCCCTTAAAGAAGAAATATATAGAGCTTATAGAACTTCCTTAACCACTAATCTAACAGCGTTATCTGCTTATGATTGAACAATGCATGAAAACATATATCTCTGCATACGATCTGTATGCAGCACGGGTATTTTTTTTTTTTATAAGACCATACATGAAGAGCGAAATTTCCTAAACCATAAAACCAAATTTCCCACAGCTGAAATTTTCTCAGCATCTCACAGTATCTCTCTGTAAACTCGATATGTATGACTTTTCATTCCCACCTAATGAGTGTGAAATTAAGATTTTATATTACAGTGGTCACCCTCAGCCAACAATTATCCAAAAGCACAGCTGACTTGCATGCTCCATTTTTGCAAAGGGTCGGTGCCAACCGCAGACAGCTTTGGAATAATCTACAATAAACAGTTTATGCTTCTTGCTTTGTGGAATTTAAAATATTTATTCTTACTAAAATTGCCTGTTCATAAAAAATAACTTGTGTTCAATTTTCATCAGTCGAGAAATTATATTAAACACTTAAAAAATTATTTTTGCTGCTTGTTGAAACTACTTATTTAAAATGAGCTGAATGAACAAAATTCTTGAGTTTTTTTAAAACAACTGGATTGTTTTGTGTTCAATCCACTTAAATTTGTAAAAAAAATATTAAGTTAACTTAATCGAATTGTGTTGGGACAACATGAAAGAATTATATGGAACCCAGTTTTTTTTTACAGTGAATGAATGACTTTGACTGTGTCACATTTTGCTGCTTCTTTAGTCTTCTTTTTTGCTGCTTCTTTAGTCTACAATGAAACTGAAAAGCCTGGTTTTAGACCACAATAATGTATTAATACAGCATATACCTGTAGCAATACAGCATCAATTCATCTTGGCAATGACAAATACAGTTCCTGCACAGTGGCCAGAGAGATTTTGAGCCATCCTTCTTGCAGAATAATGGCCAAGTCACTACATGATGCTGATGGAAGAAATTGTTTCCTAACTTGCTCCTCTAAAACACCCCAATGTGGCTCAATAATATTTAGATTTGGTGACTGTGCAGGCCATGGGAGATCAACTTCACTTTCATCAACTTCACTTTCATGTTCATCAAACCACTCTGTCATTGTGTGTATTGGTGCATTATCATCCTGATACACAGCCCTGCCTTCAGGATACACTGTTTGAACCATTGGGTATGGCATTACCCTGGATAGAGTGGCTCTTGATACATCACAAAGACTTGCTGTCCTGGTCACAGATGCGCCAGCAAAACACCCACCAGCAATTTGTCCTCTTTTGAGTTTTGATATGTCACCCACAATCATGTGCAATGCAATATTTTAAGCAAAACTCTGCTACTACTCTGCTAATTAAACCTTCACACTCTGCTCTGACTGGTGGAATGTGCATTCAATGAAGATTGGCCACCAGGCTCGTCAAAAACCTTCAATGCTATGAAACCTCCAACACTAAATTGGCCAGTGTTTCAGTTTCTTTGTCCAACCCATGTAAATGAGCAGCACATTTTTAAGACGCAATGTCAAGTTAAAAGTTGTTATTACTAGTTACTTTCTTTTAAAGTAAACGTATGTAAAGTATAAATAAGTCATGAAACCCTAAATTACATTTTCTAAGAAAACAGAGTTGTATGTGCACATGTATGTTGCACATCACAGGACACAATGGTAGCATGCTTTAAAATGATTTGTAAATATAACTTTTTTTATGTATTTGTCTCTAAAGTATGCTTAGAGTCTATTGATCTATTGGCATGTTGGTTTGATGCTTGTGTTTCTTTCATTATCGAAATTATCAAAAGTCAATTTCAGTTCACTTGTGTTTAGAATCAGATCATCATCCTTCATGTGCATAGCTGTGTTTGTCAGTGCTTTACACTCCAACCACCTAAGAAACTGCAGCTGAGTATTTGTTAAATACACAATGTAAAAAACATTTTACATTGATAATGGCAGGACGCAATGTCAAACAATGGTAAATTATATGCCTTGATTATATGCCCAGGAGATGGCCCATCTCAATCTCACATTTTGTCATTATAATGTGGAGATGACTTTAAAAACTCTGTCAGTGATGCAGACTGTGTTGGATTGGTTTAGCTGCTCCTCCATAAATCACTGATATACTAAAACACAGCCATTCCTGATATAGCCTGAAAGACAGGCGGAGAAGCAGCAGCTCATTAGCATTTAAAGAGACATGAAGTAAAACAGCCTGCTATGAAATTAGGTGTTTTGAAAGGGTGAAAATGTTGTTTATTTACAACCATTGAGAAATTAGTCTGAAGCTCAGATGTTGTCTGTCACAAATTCAAATAATTCTGCTGGAAAAAGCATCTTATGTCAGCTTTGGTTGTCAAATATTATTGGGTCCCTCTTCTTCCATGACTGATCTCATTCAATGCTATTGGCTCCCTCTGTGTCTCATGACCAATCTGAAGTTGTAACTGTTTTCATCTATTAAATCCTCTTAAATTACTTTTTGCATAAAGATATTGTACGTATGGCTTCAAAGATCTTGGAATGCAACATAACTTGTTTTTAAATGACTTGTTTGCAATAAATACATGTGACTTTACATAATGCGAATGACCAAAAGTATTGAAAAACCCCACTTGTTGTTAAAAACAATGCCTAAGGAGTACCCAAAGCATCACAAAATTACGAGCATCCTGGTCGAGCATCAATATGTGACGAGTTGGGACTAAGGATGTGTTGTCCAAGCACATATTGACATTTTTTTTATTTTATTTTTTTGCTATTTTACATTAGTTCAAATGATGGGAACCTGTTGCCTTGTTTCCCTTGGTTTGAGATGCACTAATATCAACATCTCTTTGAGGAAAATTCTCCAGGATTAAAATGCCAAGCAAAAAGTGTAAGCAAATAAATGTTAGTATGTGAAGGCACCTTTCACATCATTTTGGCACTAATCTCTACTTTAAACAACTGTGTAACCTCATCTATCCCAAGCTTCCTCACAGCGACTAATTACGTGGGAACCAAAACTGCCCACGTTGTTTTAGGTCATTGCTAACATGAGAAATGTGCAGTTGTCTGAGGGTCACAGTGTGGCCAGTAGCTCTTTTCCTCCATGTTTTGTGTGAGTGAGTAAAGCAGACAGGTGCAGGACGATGACATCACTGTTCACTCTCCTCCTCTCGCAGCTGCAGTGCAAAACAAATGACGTGTAACTGCATCAAAACGGCCATTAGGAAAATCAATACAGACCCATTTTAGTGAAGCCTCTCCCCCTGCATTAAACCAAGCATTTTTAATTGAATGAAAGAAGTGGCTAAAGAGTGGACTATCTATTTTCTTCTGTTCTAGTCAGACTTTGATGGAAGGGGAATCTCTCAAAAGCAGTCCAAGAACAAGTACATATAATTTATCAAAATATCATAAATAAATATTGAGTTGTGATTATTTAAAGGATTCGCATTGTTTGTTTGTGACTAGATACATAAAAATAGCACTCCATGTATGTTTAAAGCTAAATTAAATAAATTAACAGTATTAAGTGTTGTGATTGCCAGCGGTGTTGTCCTCGCAGGTTGACTGAGAGCAGCCGCTGCATTTGGATCAAACTCGTCTTCACATTTTTCATTTGCAACATTTTTAAATAGAATAAAATAGACATCACATTTTAACGTTGGCTGAACTTATACGAATTGAAATTAACCGTATTTAAGCAATATTAATTATATCATTTTATGTCATTTTATTGCATTATGTAACCAGTTTATTTACTTTTTACACTTCATGCCATTCTGGGCATGTTTAAAAAATATTAAATCAGTTATGTTTCTACTCCACACAAACACACACATATACTGCATTATATAAGCCTTTCATTTAGGCATATTTTAATTGAAACTATTTATTGTTATTGTTGAAATCGGCTGGAAGGGCATCCGCTGCGTTAAAAACATATGCTGGATAAGTTGGCAGTCATTCCACTGTGGCGACCCCAGATTAATAAAGGGACTAAGCCGAAAAGAAAATGAATGAATGAATGTTCATAAATCCATCCTAAAATGTTAAAACATTGCGGGATGTCTTGATGTTCCTGCACATGAAGGCCTTTGAGATGGATGACTCTGTTGAAATCTGTGATATTGTATGATGTGAGTCTCTCTGACTAAGATCTTTTTATATTTGTCTAGCTGAGATCTGCCTGGTGGGTGTGAGAAATGCTGTTTACCATTTGGAGGAGGAAGTGATGTAAACTCCTGATGCTGTGCTGAAGATAACAATGGCTGCTTTTCTCTTACTTCTCTCCAAAGCCCTTTCTTCTCCCAAAGTGATTGAGGTTCAGTGTCCAAAAGACTCTGTGTTAGCTTGCTGGGATCCATTGATTCCATTCCATTCCTACTATGGAAGTCGATGGGTCCCAGTAACCAACACTCTTCAAAATATCTTCTTTTGTGTTCAACCAAAGAAAATAACTTATAAAGGTTTCAAGGAACTCCCCAAAATGCCTTAATTAGCTCGGGACAGCAGCCACGTATTGAAGAAGCCCCAAAAAGCAATTAAAAGCCAAGCAATAACCGGCTGCTGAATGGAAAGTGTTAGAAAGATGGTACCAGGAGAGGGTTTGCAGGAGCAAAGATGGAACCAGTGCAGAGTGTGAATGGTTTAGGTTAGAGTGATCGCTGCTACCGAGGTAATGTACTGGCAACCAATGTTGCAAATGCTAGGTGTGCTCCCGTAGCAGTGTTTAACTAATAATTTTTTTAAATAATGAATAATTTGAATGCAGGATGTATGAGCTCTGCTAGAGAGACTATGATGGCAGTGATGAAATGTCAGGATAAGCTCGGCGGAGGGTCTTTGCTGCTGCAGAGGTGCGATAGAAGTCAGTATCAAAGAACTCGCAGTCGTTTTAACAGGTGTGACAGTGCTGGGGAGTGTATTACTATAAATAAATGGAAGTGTAAGTGAGCTCAGACAGAACGTCCCTGTTGCGGCAGTGTTACAGAGGAGGAATTAAGGTAAGCGGAGCATCTCTGCAGTTGCAGAGGTGCAATGAAAGTCAATAATAACAGGTGAATACGCTTCCGCAGAGGTGTTTTAACTGCTGTGGCAGTGCTGGGGAGTGTGTCAGTAGTGGTATGTTAAATGGAAGTGTATGTGAGCTCAGGCAGAGCGTCACTGCTGCGGCAATGGTGCAAATGAAGCTCAGCGGAGCATCTCTGCTGTTGCAGAGGTGCGATGGAAGTCAATATTGAAAGGCAAGTACGCTTCCGTGGAGGCGATTTACCTGCTGTGGCGTGTGTCGGTAGTGAATGGCTAAATGGAAGTGTGTGTGAGAGGTATATCACTATTGAAATACTGTCAGTAGTGATATGTAGATATGAAAGTGAATAAGGGCTCAGCTAGGGCGCCACTGCAGTTGCAGTGGTGCAATGGGTGAGTGTAGCTCAGCGGAGCATCTCTGCAGTTGCAGAGGTGCAGTGGTGATCGGTATTAGAGAGTTAAGCGTGCTCCCGCAGGAATGTTAAATACTGTCAGTAGTGATATGTAGATATGAAAGTGAATAAGGGCTCACCTAGGGCACCACTGCAGTTGGTGAGTGTAGCTTTTAATTCTATCGGATGTGGCAGGTTTTTTTTTTATGTATAAATTAACTGCCGTAGTCGAACCAAGAACTTTAAAATGGTGACACCATTTAATTTAAACCATGCTTAAACAGCATTGCCCTTGCAATCTTAACATGATTAGAATCACAAGCATATCTGGCCAAAGTCATTATACAAGTCGTTTGCAACGGGGTCATTCATAAACTGTCAAGAGAGAAGGCGGGACTGTTTGTGTCCTGGGAGCTCTTTGGATGGTGGCGCTTCTCCTTTCAGCTATTGGATGAATGAACTGTCAATCAAAAGGCCGGCGGCCATTTTGTGACTGATATGTTTATATCTAAAAATGCTACTCTATTGAACGCGCTTCAGTGACTAGTTTGGGTCATAGCAGTGCTTTCCGTGGCTGTTTGTTGATGTATAAATGGGCTGTGGACTGATGTTTTACGCAATTGAATTGCCTGGACCCTGTGTAGTCGAATTTCTCCATGCTGTTGGAATGTTATGGATCTGTGGACAGGCGGGAGGCTTGTGAGGTGAGAGATTGAACAGGTGAATTTCTAGTGTCGTTCTGGTCACGCAAGTCTCGACTTTCGAAAGGTGCATAACATTTTTTTAGTATTTGTTGGTGAGTCGTTATTTTGGCAAGGTTTCTCCTTAAATCATGCTATGTACTGCGGGTGTAACGGTAGTGGAGAGTTCGGCTTTCGGTCTGAGAGTTTAAGCAAAGTTTGTTGGCTGGAGATTGCGGATGTGTAGGATGAGTCAGGTGGAGGTATGTGGTTGCTTGAAATAAATAGAAAAAAAGATTTTTTGACCTCGTTGTGGTTGGATGGAGGAAGAGCTGGTGGGCCGCTGTTACACCGGTTGCGTCTTGCGGGACCTCAGGCTCGATTTGTAGACCTGGTGGGGCTGGGTGGTGCTGTGCCGAGAGTTCCGGTGAGAGCGGGCGCTGGCTGAAGTTTGTTGGTGTTTGTTGGTTCTTTTCCATATCGATAGGTTTGGTGCAAAGCTGTAAAAAAGTTTTTTGGAGCAGGAAGCGGTCTTCAAAACGAAGATGGCTGTGATATGAAACTTAGGGTATTTATAGTGGCTTAGGAATCGTCTGATTTGTGAATCATGAATTGGATAATTCCAATCATAAGCACGTGATCGAAATTAGTTTATAAATAAACTTCACTTAAAACCACATGCAAGGCAATAAGCGATGAGACGGTTTTACATTTTGGGTGAACTATCCCTTTAAAAAGAGCATTTTGGAATCTAAATTTAGCACTTTATAATTAATACAGCAATCATTTTTGTAGAATTAAATTTATGTAATGAATTATGTATAAGCATAGCCTTTTGTAAAGACCTTCAAAACAGAATAATTATGGTCTGTGCAGTAGAGAAAAACATATTTTGGGAAAATGGCCTTGACATTGAATTTGACAGGTTCAAGTCAAGTTAATTTGTATAGCGCTTTTCACAATAATTATCATTCCAAAGCAGCTTCAAAGAAGATGCACATCATTACATTACAGTCAAAATTAGAAAAGTTAAGAAGTTGTGTAAAAGGTTGGCAGTATATAAACATTCATTCGAGCGTCAAATTCACTTCAAAACAGACGCGGATTCACGTTATCGGCGGGGCTTCTGTCTGCCCGGTGACTCTAGCTTCATTCTTAAATGGCTAACATGGATTTTATTGAGAGAATAGCTGTGTTTATGTGCTTTAGGAAACCTGAAAAACAGCGTCGATTCATTTGGAGGTGCATTCATATTATGGAGTTAGATTTCTAACTCCATACTAGCTTTGTGAAATCATAAACGTCTCCAGAAACTATACCTGGATGATGGAAGCTTTCAGCGGTGCTTCCGACTGAGCCGAGCCCAGTTTGATGAACTGTTGTCTGTTGTCAGCAGAAGGATTTCCCCCCAGGAAACCAACAACAGGCGCTACGTCATAATCACTCCACTACAAGAGAAAGCTCCTGATTGGTTAACACGCGTGAAGATTTTCCAACTCGAGCAAATTGCACGAAACACGCGTTAATCGCGTCAATCGCGTCAATCGCGCAAAACATTCAACTCACGCCGCTTCATTCACGTGAATCGCGTCATTTGCACCGCACAATGTCTATTCACATCATTGCATTGACTTAACATGTAAATCAATCGTGCTTGACGATTCTTCCGCGTCTGGTGTGAACGCAGCATAAGACTGCCAGACACGTGTCGCTCAGCACCTTTTGCTTTCAGAAGCCTCAAAACAGTAACTGAACAAGTCTTTGAAGTTCCTACGAGAGAGAGAGAGAGAGAGAGAGAGAGAGAGAGAGAGAGAGAGAGAGAGAGAGAGAGAAAGCTGCCAGCTACTGAGAGGCTGTTTCTCCCAGTCCCAGAGCGAGCTACAACACAAGCAGCAATGGTCGTGCTAGCTCCATTCTCCTGTCCCTGGGCGTTTCTCTGGTCTGGTTCTCCAAGAGAGGTTTGTATATTAGAGCAAGTTTCCTAAAAGAGCAACACGGTTGTGCAGCATGTCTTTTTAAAAATGTCATTTTGACCATGTATTTCTGGATGCGGTGGTTCCCTGTCCTCAGATGATGGGCACGTGCACTGTGTTGCATGTCTGGGGGTCCAGCATGTTAATGCGATGCTCGCGGGCAGTGCATGCCATCACTGCAATGTCATGTCTGTTGCACAGCTAAGATCACGGCTCGCTCTTGCAAAAGGGCGGATCACCCCTGTTGTTCCCCGGTAAAGCTGTGAGCACCTGGAATGGTAAGGGTAAGCCTGGAATGGTAAAGCTTAACACGCCCATATCTCAGGCAGGCCTATTCGGTGACACTGTCGGGGATTTTACCCAGGAATCCTTGGTGGTGATGGAACAGCTGAGTGTGATGGGGCAGGGTTAGTTGATATGTCTTTCTGCTGTTGTTCTGTTATGTCTTTGAGAGCTGTTGTTTAGCTGTGGGTGAAATTGTGGGACATGAGAATATTTTGTCTGCATCTAAAATTAATAGTGCAATAGTCATCTTTTTAAGCACAGTAGGTAAGGCAAATGAGGTGGTTCAGAGAGGAATCATATTGGAAGGCGTCCTAACTCCGGTTCTGCCTCTTTCATTACAGTCAAAACGAGTCACTCTCTCGAACGTCCCGCCATATATTAGTGATGAAGTTTTAACACAAGCGCTGTCTCGCTACGGTAAACTGGTCTCCTCGATTAAAAAAATTCCAATTGGTGTTGCTTCCCCTTTACTGAAACACGTTGTTTCATTCAGACGCTCTGTTTACATGATTGTAAACAATGACGCTGACCTAGATCTCGCGCTTAATTTCCGAGTGGATGACTTTGACTACGTTGTGTTCATAACCACCGACAAAGTTAAGTGTTTTGGCTGTGGTAAAGTCGGCCATTTGGTCCGTGCTTGTCCCAGCAGACATGAAAAAAGCAATCGCCCCGCTGACGTGAACGGCGCAGCTAATGGCGGTGAGCAACTGGCCGATGAGGCCACCGAGCTGGAACCTACGGTGGTGCCAGCGAGTGGTCATGATGGCGATCCTAGTGTGGATTCTATGGAGAACACTTGGAGGTTTCAGTGGAGGGGGAAGTGCAAAATGCAAAAGATGTTGAAGACGAGGAAGCCAACGGTGAGTCAAGCGATGAACAAAATTTGGAAGTTGTTTTGGGGGCTGTTCGGGAGGTTGACGGTAGGCATAATGAAACAGACGTGGAGAAAACAGTATTTAAGGTGCCATTAAAAAGGAAAAAGTCAGACAATGTGCATGGTTTTCGGCAAGTGAAAAAAGTTAATATGGAAGATGAACTTGAGTCAGAGAGTGACAGTGAGCTCTCTGATTCAAGCCTTACACTGTCTCAGAGTAAGTTTTCCAGTCGCAATTATGGAGTAGATGACATCAAACTATTTCTAAGGTCAACGAAAAATAAGAGGGGGGGTCTTAGTAAATGAGTACTTTACAGATGTTGGGCAGTTTGTGGATAAAGTTAAAAATTTCATGGCTGAAGGTTGTTTTTCAAACAAAGTGTACCGATTGAAAAAAATTGTGTGGAAACTTAATGCAGACTTGAATGAAGTGAAAAAGCTTCAATTTATGAAAATGAATCGCAACAGTTTGTGTTTTTTTTCTTTTTTGTTTTTATGTTTAACTATGGCTGAAGTATGCATTGCATCATTAAATGTGAATGGTGCACGAAATTGCAAAAAAAGAGCTGAACTGTTTGGTGTTATTGAACATAAAAACATAGATGTTATTTTTATTCAGGAAACGCACAGTGACGTTAAGAATGAAGTTGATTGGATGCAAGAGTGGGATGGGAATGCTGTTTTTAGTCATAACACTACACTCAGTGGTGGAGTGGGCATTTTATTTAGTAAAAAAATTTGTCCAGTCTCCTTTCAAGTTGATGAGATTGTGAAAGGAAGACTTTTGAAAATAAGAGCAGTCTTTGAAAAATACATTCTCATTTTTATGTGTTTATGCTCCAACATCAGCAATAGAAAGATTAGTGTTTTTAGATACGCTTAATACTGTGCTACAAAAGTGTTATATTGAAGAATATCTATTTTTGGGTGGAGACTTCAATTGTACAGAAAGTCATATTGACAGAAACCATATTGAACCTCATATGCCTTCACGTGAACATCTCATTAAAGTTATTAATATGAATGATTTATGTGATATTTGGAGTCATTTTCACGAAGGACAGAGACAGTATACATGGGCTCATGCTCGTGATAATTTTCTTTCTCTTGCAAGATTGGATCGTTTTTATAGTTTTAAACATCAGTTGAGCATTTTTAAAAGCTGTATCACTTCTCCAGTCCGTTTTTCTGATCACCATATGATTTTGTGTTCTTTGCTTTTAAATGAAGTTAAGCCTTGCAGTGCTTATTGGCACTTTAATACCAACCTACTATACAATAAGCATTTTAAGGAGGTTTTTACATTTTTTGGGGAAGATTTTAGAAAAACAAAAGATTCATTTCGAGATTTAAGCCAATGGTGGGATTTTGGAAAAGTCCAAATCAAACAACTGTGTCAACAGTACACTCGTAATGTCACCAAAGAGTTAAATAGTTCTATGAAAGCCTTGGAGACAGAGATAATCAATTTACAAATTCTAGCTGATTCAACAAATAATCAAACTTATATAGAGACAATTTCAAATATAAAAACTCAGTTGGCAGACCTACTGGGTTTGAAAACACAAGGGGCTCTGATTTGTTCTCGTTTTTTAAGTATTGAACAGATGGATGCACCATCTAAATATTTTTTTAATCTTGAAAAGAAATTATGGACAAAAACGTATTCTACATGCATTACGCTCTGAGAAAGGGGATATTTTAATTAGACCTGAAGAAATACGTAAAAGAGCAAACCGTTTTTATGAAAACTTGTATAAGAGTGAGTTGGGTGCAGAGTGGGACTCAGAGAGTGTTTTTTTTTAGAGGTTTGAATCAAATGACTGAGGAGGCAAATGCTGAGATCTCTGGTGTTTTAAAAATGGAAGAGTTGTATAAAGCTTTACAAAACATGGAATCTGGCAAAGTGCCAGGAATTGACGGTCTTCCGGTTGAATTTTATAAATTTTATTGGACCGAGGTGGGTGAGGACCTTTTGCAGGTTCTTAATGACAGTATAGCATCAGGTAGGCTGCCATTGAGTAGTCGTAGAGCTGTTATCACACTCCTTCCCAAAAAAGGAGACCTTTTAGAAATTAAAAATTGGCGCCCTGTCTAACTTTTATGTGCTGACTATAAATTGCTATCTAAAGTGTTAGCTAATAGGTTAACAAAAGTAATAGATTTAGTGGTGCATCCAGATCAGACTTATTGTGTCCCCGGAAGATACATTTTTGATAATATTACCCTTATGCGGGATATTTTTGATGTCTCCAAGTTGCTTAACATTAAAATTGGTCTTATATCGTAAGATTAAGAAAAAGCTTTTGATAGGAGCACCCTTATTTGTGGAGAACATTAGAAGCTTTTGGTTTTTGTCAGGATTTTATTGATAAAGTGAAAGTACTTTATGGTGATGTTGAAAGTGTACTGAAAATAAATGGTGGTTATGCAATCCTTTTAAGGTCTGTAGGGGCATAAGACAAGGTTGCTCATTATCTGGAATGCTGTATTCACTTGCCATTGAACCTTTGTTGCAACAACTAAGAGAAAAAGTTTGTGGGTTGAATTTACCTGGTTGTAAAAATAATGTTATACTGTCTGCCTATGCTGATGATGTAGTGGTTTTAATTGACAAGCAAAATGATGTACAAGTTTTAATGGAAGTCTCAGAAGATTTAAAAAATCTGTCTTCAGCAAAAATTAACTGGAATAAAAGTGAAGCAGTTTTAATTGGAAATTGGTAAAAAAAAAAGATAGACCAAGCCTTCCTGATGGCTTGATCTGGGGAACATGTGGTTTTAAATATCTAGGAGTGTATTTGGGTGATGAAAGTTTCACTCAGAAAAACTGGGAAGGGATTGCGGTTAATATAAAGGGCAGACTTAATAAATGGAAATGGTTAATACCTAAAATGTCATATAAAGGAAGGATTTTAATAGTGAATAATTTAGCAGCTTCCAGTCATAGGCTGGCTGTTTTAGATCCTCCTTCACAATTGTTAACAGAAATCCAAGGTCTTTTAGTCAATTTTTTTTGGAATAACTTGCACTGGGTCCCACAGAGTGTGTTGTATTTAACTAAAGAAGAGGGTGGTCAGGGGCTGATACAGCTGAGAAGCAGAATAGCAGCATTTCGATTGCAATTTTTACAAAAATTTCTGTATGGGTCTTCAGAGTATGGATGGCGGGCAGTGTCATGCTCTGTTTTACACAGTGTTGCAGGGATGGGGTTGGATAAAGCCTTGTTTTTAATGGACCCCCTCAAGTTGAAGGTGAATGGACTGCCAATATTTTACAGAAATCTTTTTAAGGTGTGGAGTCTGTTCAACTTGCAGAGGAAATATTTTTACTTCCCGTAGTGAATGTTTTCTGTGAACGTTTTTACTTTGGGTTTTAAATTTGTTAAAAGAAAGAGATTTAAATGTCAACTTCTGAATTTTGTTTTAGGGCAGGCTAAATTAGCTATTTATATGAGCAGAAAAAACAAGGTTAAAAGGTTGTCTGGGGAAGATGTGGTGATAATGTTTGTAACCTTGGTAAAATCACGAGTTCTGATTGACTTTTGTTTTTATAAATCTACAAAAGATTTGTTAGCATTTGAAATGAGGTGGTGTGGAAGTGGGGCATTGTGTTCAGTTGTTGAAGAGGAGTTAGTTTTTACTTTTTTTAAATTAATTTATATTTTTTGCTGCATATTTTGTGAGTTTTTGACATGTTGAAATGATGATGATTAACTTATTGTAATAAAAGGCACTTTTAAATTCAATTCTCTCTCTCTCTCTCTCTCTCTCTCTCTCTCTCTCTCTCTCTCTCTCTCTCTCTCTCTCTCTCTCTGACAAAAGAAATCAAAGTGATGCGTACATGGCGGGATAAAAGAAAAGTAAATGGAACTCAATGCAGCCTAATGTAGTTGTCTGCAGTCACATATCGACACCTGTCCATAGGCAATAAGAGTCCACCACCAACCCGGACCAATTATATCATCAATGGCTGATAATGACCATACTGGAAGTAACAAAACACACACACACACACAGCACTCCGCTGACTCTTTTCTGTATGACTGACATGAGGGATATTCATATTTGAAGTTTTCACATTATTAAGAGAAAATCTGAGATTTTGGCGAACTGCCTCGGGTGTGTATAATTGTTGCATATAATTTATCATTGCTTGACATTGCAGCCCTCCATTATCAATGTAAAGTATATTAAAACAAACATCTATACATAAGAAAAGTGACATTGCTGGATTTAACAAATGCTCTGCTGCTGGTCAGTGTGAAAACCAACAACACCACACTGACCAACCCAGCTCTGCACATGAAGAATGATGATCTGATTTTAAACACCAGTTAGCTGAAGCATTGCATGTTTAAAACACATAAATAAATCTTATATCTTTCGAATTGTAAATTGTGTAAATTGGCACAGTTACATCCAGCTTCATATTCTGGGATATTCCCTTCGTATTGTATATAAAACTATAAACTATATTTTGATGTTGTGATTCTGTACAAGGACACCCATGAGCTTCTTTCTCTAAACATAGAGCACAAAAATAGTTTTGCTCTCTGAGGGCTAGGGCCGAGTCCATAGTTATCGTGGATGCGGCCACATGTAAAGCTTTAGCTACATCTAAACTGGCGGGAAAATACAAACAGGTCATATTATAGCACATATTTTTAATAGACTGTTTAGAAAAAACTGACTGCTTGTTTTCTTTGCAACTTTTCTTAGCTGGCAGACACATTAGAAACCTAATTATATACAAAAAAAAAAAGTTTTTCTACAAAAGTGAAAACTGCATCCGGTGTCACCTTTAAAACTGTGTATTGTAATTAAAATCTAGAGACACAAAGTGATAAAGTGTGACAATACAAACACTATCTTGGATGTTTTCTATCAATTAGACAACTAGAAAAAAGTGGAAAGGGAGTGACGTCATTACTGCTACTACGGTTGCCTCGTTGTGTGTGTTTGTAGCTTCGCCGCTTAGAATTGAAATTTCCACTTTTTTATCATAAAACACATCACTATTCGCTAGTATTTGTATTTTCTACTAAGGGTGAACAAACTCTTAATACATTTATACAATCAAATCTACTTTATAACGTTCTGTCTCTCGAGCATCCGCCTGTGAGTTGTAGCTTTAGC
>CAIGQW010055454.1:2289664-2309463 GCA_903798125.1 Danio choprae | reverse complement strand
GCTTACATTAGTAATTGTATTCCTCATACTGATTGTGTTCCACGGTTCTTAGGGATTGTGATGCTGCTTACCCCATCTTCATTTATTTCA
Source organism: Danio choprae (assembly GCA_903798125.1). Taxonomy (NCBI): domain Eukaryota; kingdom Metazoa; phylum Chordata; class Actinopteri; order Cypriniformes; family Danionidae; genus Danio; species Danio choprae. The sequence continues at coordinate 2,309,373 of CAIGQW010055454.1, read as the reverse complement.
TCCAGTAGTTTCACATTGGCTGCCAGCAGGATTTTCATCGTCTGTGTGTATCCTTCAGCTGCTGCATGATGTAAACAGGTCCAGCCCTTGTAATCACTAGAGATTAAAGCAGACCTTGTGACAGAATGTCCAGCCAGATGAACTTCGGGTCACAATATAACCTAATGCATTTTCTAAAGTCATTACTAACTTGGCTAAACTGGTAAGAATGTTACAACAAGGTTCCATTTGTTACCAACAGTAAATGACAATTTTACAGTAAACTAACAATGAATTTTATTTATTAATATTAACCCTCGTAGTGCATTCATGTCTATTTTGTCCATGAAGAGATGAAAAATGTTCATGAAAATGTTTTCAGTTTTACTTTAGTTTTATTCATTTATTTATTTCATTTTTTCAAAGAGATATAACTATGTATTATATATTACACAATTTTGGTTTGTGTCATCTTGGACTCAACATACATATATACATGTACAGTAAGCCTATTGACAAACTATTGCAGCCATCTGCCAAAAAAGTACTGTATATCAGAGAATTCCTATTTGAAGGTCAAAGTAGACATTATTTGAAGAAGGCAATAAAGACTAAAGTCTGGCATTATGCAAATTTGTTACAAATTTAAATAGATTTTTACTGTTTATATACAGTTATGAAAGTAAATCTGAAATTGCTGATGATTTGTTGCAGAATCAATTCTTTCTATTTTCTTTCTTTTTCTAAAGCACAATTGGGCTCTTAAAAAAAAAAAACTTCCATAGTATCTGAATGATAATAAAAAACTTCATTCATTCATTTATTTTTCTTTAGCTTAGTTCCTTATTTATCAGGGGTCGCCACAGCGGAATGAACTGCCAACTATTCCAGCACATGTTTTATGCAGAGGATGCCCTTCCAGCTGCAACCCAGTACTGGGAAACACCCATACATTCTCACATTCACACACACACACACACACTTCAATTCAATTCAATCCTATACCGCATGTCTTTGGACTGGGGGGGAAACCGGACCACCTAGAGGAAACCCACACGAACACAAGGAGAACATGCAAACTCCACACAGAAATGCCAACTGGGCCTGCCGGGACTTGAACTAGTGACCTTCTTGCTGTGAGGCAACAGTGCTACCCACTGAGCAATAGTCATGTCATATTTTAATGGTATAAACTAAAAATACAAAAGTAAAAATCTTTAACCTGGTTAACAGTAAGTTTCCTTGATATAGACGGTAAATAACTGGGAAATGACTTGAGAAATGATCAAATTCCCTGCATTGACCCTTCACTTTTTATATTTTTTGTTGACATTACTATGGTTCTTTTTGTGTATTTTTTCCCAATCACTTATGCAAATTAGATTTTAATATTGATAGATCATGTTTATTGCATTACGTTAATACGTTACATTGTGTGTGTGTGTGTGTGTGTGTGTGTGTGTGTGTGTGTGTGTGTGTAAAATGTAAAAAATGGTTTCAATAGTTTTTTAACGTTTTAATATTTTTTACAGTGTACCTTTAAGTTATTAGAGTAATGAAACTTTGCTTGTGATGAAATGCAAAAAATGTAAACACCTTTATTTCTCTGAAAATGGTGTTATACCTTTGAAACAGCGCTCCCTTCCTGAGCAGCAGATCCACTACTTGAGCATGTCCTGCCCTTGAAGCAAGATGGAGGGGCGTCAGACCCTTTTCATCCCAATCATTTAGCATTTTAGAGTCCGTGAGGGTTTCCAGCAGCCGCTGGCATGTATTTATACGCCCGTATCTGACACAAATTGAAGGGAAAAAAGAAAAGAAAAAGAATATGAGCAGTTTATGAATGTATGAGAAAAGAAAGTTTGGAGTTATTCTGCAATAAATGCCTGCACAATTTTCATAATGGTCAGAACTTCCTTTGAAAATTGCATTGTAGGTCAAATCTTATTACTTATATATAAATAAGATTTGACTTTGATACAGCTCTGACTGTATTACAAACGTTCTCACTCTGCAGCGAAGTGAAGTGCTGATTTCTTCTCCCGTGACTTTTGACCCAAGCAGATATTGAGACCCAGCATATTTTTGACCGAATCGTGGATGCCAAGTTTGCAGGCGTAGTGCAGAGGAGTGCAGCCTTCAACATCCTCATCAGACAACATCTCCTTCACGGCGGTGCTCTGGAGGAGGCAATGGGCTCTTATAACTATATACAGAACATACGCGTGTTCAAAACAATACATTATGTAATAATCCATAACACAAGGTCACTTGGACTCTTCAGGCTATCTTTCAAAATGAAAGAGTTGTTCTGTGTGCTGAATCTGACAAAAGTCAACTTGACGTTTAAGAAGATTTTCACACCTGTAAAACCACCTCAGGATTTTTGGTGAGGTGGATTTTTATATTTTCTCTTTCTTTCTCTCTTTCTTTCTTTCTTTCTTTCTTTCTTTCTTTCTTTCTTTCTTTCTTTCTTTCTTTCTTTCTTTCTTTCTTTCTTTCTTTCTTTCTTTCTCTTTCTTTCTGCAACAACTATGAACATGTCATACAGTGTAACATTTTATATGTTGTACTAAAACACAATACACCCACATATGACTAATCAATTGTCATTTTAAATCTTTATAATTCATAATATAATAACATTTAGTATGATCACATATTCTTTTAAATATTTTAATAAGTACAACTCAAATACTTATCCTGTTTCATTTATTTACTTCAATAGATCTCTTTTCCATTTTCAAAACACTACATTATCTAATAATCAATAACAACTGTGAAGATTTTATATTCTGTGACAAATCACAATGACTAAATAATTGTTGTTTTAAATCTTTATCATTTAAAAAAAAGTTTTGTATGATCCCGTATAATTCTTTTATATTTTAGTAAGTACAGGTCAGAATAAGAATGTTAATTAACATTTTATTTTAAGGTGTCCTTGTTACACGTTTCATGTACTTACTATAGTAATTACAATATGTTATGCTCAATTATGCAACTAAACCTAACCATTCTTTCTAATCTTAATCACATAGTAAGTACATGTAATTAATTACTATTACTAAGTAGTTACATGGTTATTTGCACTGTAACAAAGACCCCTGTATTATGTTAGTGTAACCTTATGCTGATTCATTTGAATAAAAATATAACTCTTTTACATGTTCAAAACAGTACATTATGTAAATATCCATAACAAGAGGTCACTTGGACTCTTAAGGCTTTCTAAGGCTATTCTGAATCTGACAAAACTTTATATTCTTTACCAAACAACTAATTAATTGTCATTTTAAAGTCTTTATCATTTAAAATACAGTAAATTGTTTATTATGAATACGTATTAGTTTATTTATTTTAATAAGTACAGGTCAGAATAAGTATATTGTTTCATTTTTAATGAATTGTATCTATTATGAATGTTCAAAACAATACATTATGTAATAATCCATAACACTAGGTCCTCTGGACTCTTCAGGCCTTTCTTCAAAATGAATTTGGCCTTTCTTCTGAATTTGACAAAGTAAGTTTGACGAAGCTTAGGGATTTTTTCATACCTGCAAAACCGTCTCAGGAAGATTTTTCAGGCCTTTTGGTTGAAGAATGACAAAGTGGAGGAAGTTGCGACCTGTTTTGTCTTTGATTTTAAAATCTGCACCTATTTTATAACCCAACAAAATGTTAAATTCATCATAACGGGCATGCAAATGATCTTAGAGACAAATGTGTTGAAAATCAGTGAAAATGTTTTACCAATTGACAACAGATATGCAACTGTTTTCCAAGCGCTGCAACTGGAGGCGAGCAGAAGAGGAGACAGTCCCTTACAGTCAATGGAGTCAATTTCTGCTCCCTTTCCAAGACAAATGAGATCCAATGACAGTGTATTAGGCTTTATCAAAAGACATGCGATAAGATGATGAGATATTGGATTCTTAATATTCGTTTCATCATGAGATCAATTCATCGCAGCTTGCTGGTTCAAAGAGTGCACACACAGCAGAATAAAGGTTAGAGTTTGGATGATTCACAAAGCAAGTCATTCAGACATTTACCTTTGAAATAAGATATTCAGCCAACTCAACGTGATCAAACAACGTGGCTCTATTAGGAGAAGAAAGTCATTGTTAATCTTTCAAGCATGAAAATGTATCAAATAATTACAACTGAATATATAAAAATAATATGAACAAATGAGAAATGAACATGTCAGAGATATATATTCAGCACAAAGATGAAAAGAATGTGTCCTGTCTTTAATTGCATATGCTGTGTCGTGCACATGGGGAGGTGTGAATGTGCCCCACCCCACCATTAGCCCCCACTGCCCCCACCCAACTGGAAATGATGAGTAAAAAAAAGGTACAAATGGTAAGATCATATAACGTTGTCCAATAGTTTTGTCAAGAAGATTTATCTTTATTTATTGTCGATTGTGAATTCATTTACCACCCCATGTAGAGTCACACTACATATAGTTTACAGGCACTCCACAAGAACGACACTAAGCATTATTTGTATCACAACCTCAGTGGTGTAAAGTAACAAATTACAAATACTCAAATTACTGTAACTGACTAGTTTTTTCTCAGGAATTACTAAGTAGTTTTAAAATGTGTACTTTTACTTTCCCTTGAGTACATTTTTAGTGTTGTATCGGTACTTTTACTCCACAATTTTCCTTCAACCTGCTATCACTACTTTATCTTTTTTCTGGTCTATGGGGATTGCCTGAGAATATAAATCAGTCCTGTGATTCCCGTCCTATCAAATCGCACATAGAAACTAAATTGCACCATACAGAACAACATCAAGAAATGGGCTCTTTATAAATGCAGTAAATTGAAGCATTAAAAGTGTCAAAGAACATGTCCAAAATTGTTACACGCAATGACCCAGAGGCATGTCACTAATGAGAAGATGAGGATGTTCACTACAGAATGCTGTTTTCACACATTTACTCAAATTGCATGTAAATGCACCAACCTTTCTCAGTGACTCACTAAGATCTAATGAGATTTATAGATAATGTACCACTTTCTCTTCATGTTACTCGATGGTGTAATTTGCGTTCATTTGGAAAAAGGATATTTTTGTGCTGTTTTGTTGTAAAATTAGCTTGTCACATAATACTTTCTAATCACTACTCTAGAGCACTTTTAAAAGGGATACTTTTTATGCATACTTTGAGTAATATTTAAAACAGATACTTTTACTCTACTTGCACTATTCCTTGAGTATGATTTTTCAGTACTTTTTCCACCACTTCGCATCTGGCATCCAAGATTAATTTTAATTTGAAAAAAACATCTCAGCTTTTTAATTCTGTCCCTTCTAGTTTTGACCATCTTTAATGTCAGATGAGATGAAAGATTGCTTCGTGAACATTAAGACTATTGATGAACGAAACCATTCATCATATTTAAATGCAGATCATGCAATCTCAATCATTATTGTTTCATCTGATGCTAGTAGCTAAATAGCGTGTAAATAATGTCAACAAACATTAATTTTACCTTAGGAAAGCCATTAAATGTCTATAAGCCACAAAAGAGCATTTTGCTGAATATTAAATTACATGGTAACACTTTACAATACAGAAAACAGTCAATATATTTACTAACACGAACAAACAATGAAAAATATGTTTTTTGAAGGAGTTATTCATGTTTGTTACTGAAGTTAATTCTCATCATTAATTCATGTTTACTATTGGTTCATTAACTAACACAGCGTTTGATTTTAATGAAGCATTAGTAAATGCTGCAAGTATTGTTCATTGTTTGTTCATGTTAGTAAACACTGTAGCTACATTAACTATTTGTCCCATATACATATATCTACTTAAAGATCTACCGTCTATCTACTGTCTGCTGGAATATTAAAAATGCTCTGTGTTAAAAAAAAAAAAAAAAAAAAACATTTTAAAATTGTAATGAATCAAGACAGATTGTAATGAAAACCAAGACAGAATTGTGAAAACACATTTTGATAGTTTTAATTATGCAATAGTGGAAAAAAATAGCAATATATATGGGAAAAAAACCATAGATGAAACATGTTTGGTATTCTGTTTTTGGCCATTCATTTTACTTCAGTTAAGAATTTTCATTTTGTTGCATTCTAATAAAACAATGTTCTGTTTCAGTTTCTTGTGTGCACCCTGTGTAGTCATGCAGGTTCAAAAAGCAACATTATATTAATGTATATTTAGAACAGATAAAATGTACGATTAATCACACGTTAAGCCATGGCCATCATGCGATGAATCACTATTAAATATTTGAATCAATTGTCAGCCCTGTTATAAACACATCCAAAATCTCTAATAAAAATTTGAACCCAGGCTCATTGTGGATACATACCCAGGTCTACATTTCTGGGCACAGCGAAATACATACCCGGAAGTATGCCTGCTTTTTTTGTTTTTGCAAATCCACTAGAGGCCACTGCGTACACTTTTTAATGATCCCAAATTTCTCTCGCGAGTGCCATTTGCGCACCCTCTTCTCATGTAAATCCACCAGAGTGTGCGATATACACTTTGGCTGACCAGCTCTGATCGACTGACCCATAGCGCTCGTTTTACAGACAAATTGCAGCCAGATGTAGTCCCTGGTACTAATTTGTGGTTTCTCAGAAATGTAAACAGGCGTACGTATCTGCAATTTTCTTCAATATTTACCAATTAAACACCAAATTCTCCGAATCACACAAAGACATCAAAGCCACTCCAGTACTCCATTTCCATTCAAAATAAAGAAACTCATTAACATGTTTGTAATATGTATATTCAATTACTCACAAGTTATTATTTTTACAATTTCACCAACATTTTTACACTGGTGAGATTTTAAAATTTCAAGTTTAGCTTATTCAGTTAAGAAAATGTGTAAGTGTACAGTGCATTGTTGCTGCAGAGACTTCTTATATCTGCAACTAAAAATAAATAAAACCCAATCTACACTTTTTTCACTTTTAGATATCGTGTCCATATACATTTTTAATTCTTAATTCTTTTTAAGTTCTATAAGTCACCCCCAGGATCCTCCTCAGGAAAAGTTAGCTTTGTTTAATAAATATTTCACCATATTTCTTGTAGTGTAAATAAGTTACGAGTGTGAAATTCAGTGTGGATTTGCTCAAATGTCAGACAGTTTATGTTTCTATTACATTTTGATGTTCTGTGTTGTACTCCTGGCAGTGCATCAGCCAGTAAATAATTTAAAGAACAATATTTTAAACAAAGCTTATAAACGGTCTACTGTGAGCATTTCTGTACACTTTAGAACATTGTAAAGGAATAGTACACCCAAAAAATGAAAATCTTCTCAATTGAATAATTCCCAAAATGTCACTGATTTTTGCATATCTCCTAATCTAACTAGACATGGCAAGACTGCATCCAGAACAGATTCACAGCAGGTAGAGATGTTTTTAGTGAACTTTTAAAAGTGCACGGTTTCATCTTTTCTTGATCCTCGCCTCCTCACGATGCCATTACAGAATTGAGATGTCCTACAAGATGGCTGAGCTTGATCATTTTTTGGGTTGGAGGACAAAGGAGTGAGGAAACTAGGAGGAATATTAAGAAGCACCCTTGGGCTTTGATATGTCCTTTTAGGAGTTTGACATAGCTTAGTGGGATAGTTCAACCAAAATTGAAAATCTACACGCCCTTTATATTGTCCTAACCTGTATGAGTTTCTTTCTTCCATCGATCACAATAGAGGATATTTTAATGAATGTTGTGAACCAGTAGCCAAATCAATAGTAGGGGAAAAATACCATGAAGGTCAATGGCTAATGAGTTCCAATATTCATCAAAATAAGGGTGAGTAAATGATAACATGATGACAAATTTTGGGGTGAAATGTCCCTTTAAAACCCCAATATATATATTTTTACTTATATTATATCATTTTTTAAACTAAAATCAAAATTTTGGGGGGAGTTTTAAACAGCTTACTTAAGTGAACTTGATTCTGATTGAATGTGTTGTAAGATTTGTAAATGCCAATGAGCCTTTCAGAAACAAGAGTCAAGGATGACCATGCCTATACTGTGCCTGGAATGATTCACAATGTCTCAACAGAAAGACTATAGCAAGTTAATTTTTTACAAAGAGTTTTGTCACTAACTATACTGTGACATTGACCCATAGCACAAAACTCTTCTCCATTCATAACTTCCAAACATGGAGAAAAGAGAGAGGTTATGAAACCAGTGCTGTTATGTGGAGTGATTGCAATGGAGAAAGGTTTTCGTGGTGCTATTACAACAATATTTCAGCCTTTAAGATGTGCCTTTAAGCTTTACTTTGTTTACACTCTTGTTTTCTGAAATCAGTTGCTAGTTCTGCCTTCTTGATGACATTACGCATGTCATTAAAGATGGCAAGCGATGTGGTGATTAGTCGTCAAGCTACATGTAGTCTGACATGTTTCTTGTCCATGATACACAATTATTTATAATCTGACATTATCATAACAGACTAAAATATAGTAAAGTATGGAATACATAACAACTCAGGCTTTGTTTACACCTGGGGCACATTCAAGCTCAAAGGGGTGTGTAATGCTTTATGTGGTCTCTGGGTTGAATGATATAACGTTGTAAAAATGTGTAATGTTGTGTGACATGGTTTGAGATAAGTTAAGTCTGTTCTCTTTTACTCTGGATAGCAAGGGCAGTGACTGTAACATTGTATGTATTTTTCTATATTAAAAACATATTTCTACCAATTTAATCAGGTTATTAAAATTCATCAAAAACACTAAGAAACACACACACACACACACATGCACGCACACACGCACACACACATGCACACGCACGAGAAAGAATGATCCTTCTCAAAACTGGTTGCAAACTTATTTGAGGAAATTGAGATGCGTTTTGTTGATCAGATCATTTACTGTATAAAAGTGGATGATGCTAAACACATGTGTACAGTACATAAAGTGGTACAGTTATGTATAAAAACTAAATTATATTTCATTTTAAATAAGCCATATATATTTCACTTCAAATATATACACATACATATATACATATATATATATATATATATATATATATATGTCCAGCGAAGTACTGTGTGGTTCTAGAAACCAGGTAAAACCACACACAAAAAAGGCAGTGTGAAATCATGGTAAAAGCACGCTGCCACGGTGGCTTTTCTCTTCTAGTTTGCTTTTGAAATCACTATCAGTTGGGTTTAGAGAAGGGAGCGGGTGTGGGTCAGTCAATACCAAGCTGATACACATATGTCAACAAGCCAACCAGTTTCTCTCTCTTGAATGGGCATGAGAAGGATGTTGAGATTCACGGAATTATACACAGTGGGTTCTAGTGTATTTACAAGAAATAGCACACATGAGAAGACTTAAGTAACGTATTTGAGATTGTCAAAAATCTAAAAAAAGGTGGCCTCAAAAAGTAGATTTGTGAAAACAAAAACTGCAAGCATACATAGTCATATGTGGTTCTCAAATATGTAGCCCTGGGAACGTATCTCCAATGAGCCTGGGTTGCATAACGTCAACTGGCATGAAATAAATCAGTGCTTAGATTAACCAGGAGCATAAATCTCATTTCATAATGACTACTTTAGAGCAATTTGACATCCCACTGACCTATGCAAAGGGGTCCGATTGGCTCCATCCCGGATGTTGATGATATCTTCTGCTCTGTTGTAAGAGGAAAGCATGATTTTGACGGCCTCCAGAGAACCCTGACTGCAGGCAAAGTGGAGGGCCGTGCATTTGCCACTCTGTGAAAACAAATCAAGCCACACACATACAGACACCGAGATGGAAGGCAGCTATTAGCCTGACAGAAGTAGAAGAGGCAGGGTCAGGTAATGCAAGAGGGGGACAATGTCTCAGCTGCTGCAGCAGTAACACGAACCATTAATGAGAAAGAGTGCCCTGAATTGCCGTGGCAATGGACAGAACGACCAAGCTCAGTTATAAACGTAAGTGGCTGCAATTTGTATCAAATTAACTATCTGAAGCTATTACTGAAGGCATCAACCCTGCTGCTACGGACTGAAGACGACAAATGGAGGAGCGCTAGTGTGTTTGTGTGGTTCAGATTGGGGGTCAGGTATTCAGGCTACTTTTGAATCCTTTTTTTTTGTAAATAGGTATATTTATAAACTTTGTCCCGAAAACATTTCTCAGGGTGCAATGGGGTCTATTAAAAAGATTTGAATCTTTGAAGATTTGAAGACTTAAATCAGTCTTGAGGTTAAATGAGCTCCTGATTATATTACAGAAATCGAGGTCATGAAACCTTAATAATAATAATGACATGTCACACATCATGAATTTGAGAGTGATTTCATGCATGCTTATGACAGCTGTCAATAACTGTCATTCACTCAGTTATGTCATTTTAAATGCAAAGGTGACATTGTTGGAGATATGTTTGTTATGACAACTTGACATAGCAAAGTACATTGTCTCTTTGGCTTTGTTATGACAACTTGATATTATCAAGACAACATAACTTGTCAACAATATCTCAAAAAGCTGATTGTCATGAGGCCATTATAACTGTGTCTTGAATTTTATAACAGTGTCATTGACAGTTCTTAGCCTTCACTACAGTTAAAATTACATTAAATACCATGGATATTAATGATGCTGTTATAAAATTACATGACAGAGTGCTGACACATTAGCTGAGAAATTGTAATGACAAATTCTGTTCGTTCCAATGAAAAAAAATCTGAAAAATATTCATGACACAATTTTACTGATCTCTTGACAATAATGTTTATGACAGATTTATGACAAGAAATCTTGTGTTAATAATGTCAAGTTGTAATATAAAATACAGTTGTGATGTATTTGGTTATGTTAAGCTGTCATAAGTGTACCTTAGACATAACTGAGCTGATGACTGAGTTAATGACAGTTCAATATCAATGTCATGACAGTCTTATGAACACCCCATTCAAATAAAGTGTAACCCACAAATTTGATTACAGCTATAAGACAAGTATTAATATATGTTTATGCAAAAATTGGAAGCCTAATTAAGTAGCCTATGTAACTATATGTAACTGTCCAATGTTATACGACTATTATAAAACCTTTGTGATCAAAAGAGTGGGCAAGAGGGGACAGAAGAGAATGAAAACCATGCGTAAACAGGACCAATGATGCTTCAAATGTTTACTTCCGTTCCTAAAGCCCATAAAAGAAAATGCATCTAACCCTGCTGCTACGAACTGAAGATGACAATGGCTGCAATACAATTTCAGAATTATGACATTAAGGTCCTGCATTAGGCATATACTGTATATGCATTTTGTTATATTTGTCCCCAAAACGTTTTAGGTTTTCTCAGGGAGTGGTGGGGTTTAATGTATTACAAAGCTTTTACAGAAATAAGTTTTGATGATAATGGACTCTTGATTATATTACACAAAATTGCAGACTATCTTATTGCAGCTAAGACAAGTATGATAAAATATGTTTATGACAAAATTCAAATTAGCAGAAAATGTGGTCAGCACAGCGGAAGCTTGGAAATTAATACCACAGTGTGGATGATTTCTTTTATTATTTTTTAGGCCGTTCTATAGCCTATTTATGCACAAATAATGCTCTGGTAAGTCATATATTCCAACTTTATCACATTGAAACTTTATTGTTATTACCTAATTATATTTTTCTTGTCATTTTTATCTTTTTATCATGCATTTTAGTATTTTGACCTTTCTTTTTTAAACCAAATGGTATGAAAACCAAGAAGCAAAAAAATGCTTTGGTAAATCATTAAAAGGGATAAATAGGACATAAAGAGTTTAAATTATGAGGCAATAATTTACAATTATGAAATGAAAATATAAAAAAATGCGAAAATATTGAATTCAGGACAGAAGTCAAAATTATGAGCTACCATATATTAAAATATATACAGTGAAATGGGCACACTTTACAGTAAGTTTCCAGATAATATAATTTTTCTAATATTAAATAAGAATGAACAGCACTTGATGAATTTATTATCATGTTCAACATAATGCATTATTAAAATCTAAATTTGTTAACTGTGAATTAGCGTAAACTAACAATAAGCAACTGTTTTTCCATTATTCATTCATTCATTTTCTTTTCGGCTTAGTCCCTTTATTAATCTGGGGTCGCCACAGTGGAATGAACTGCCAAATTATCCAGCATATGTTTTACACAGCGGATGCCCTTCCAGCTGCAACCAATGACTGGGAAACACCCATACATTCATTCACACACATACACTACAGACAATTTAGCTTACCCAATTTACCTATAGAGCATGTCTTTGGACTTGTGGGGGAAACAGGAGGAAACCCACGTGAACATGGGGAGAACATGCAAACTCAACACAGAAATGCCAACTGACCCAGCTGAGGTTTGAACTAGTGACCTTCTTGCTCTGAGGCCACAGCACTACCCACTGTGCCACCGCGCCACCCGTATTTCCATTAACTAATGTTAAATACTATAAGATGAATAAATACAATAATAAACATAGTTCATTGCTTGTTCGTGCTTGTAAACACAATAACTAACATTAACTAATGCAACCTTATTGTAAAGTGTTAATAAGTATGCAGTAAATAGGATAAGTAAATGATGATTAAACCTTCTCTTTTGGACTCAAATGCGTGTGTCAAGTTCCTAAATTGCTGTAATACCATACAGTTCTATGTTCTACCTAGACTCCATCCCAGAAGAAAAACAAACTCTTTCTTTTCACCACAAGCCTTGGGCCTTCAAGTCTGCTGAGTTCTTTGATCGTTTTAGTTTTTAGTTTTACATTTACAATGAAATTTTTATACTTGTTGAAATGACAGTTACCTGATGTTGCTCCACGTTGGCTCCTTTCATGATGCAGAGTTTGATCACATCGATGTTGCCTCCTCTTACAGCCAGATGGAGAGGGGTGCTTTTGGACTTATCCAAATAATTAATGTGCATTGCAGATGATACACCCAGTTCTTCTCCTGCATGAGAGTGAGATAGACAGGCTGTTTTAATACTTGACATGCCAAACAGACAAATAAAATGGCAGACATTTACTAATACTACTACTACACACTAAAAATTTGATTATGTTAACCCAAATTTTTTACCCAAATGGGTAAAATATTAACTAACCCAATAGTTGGGTTAAACCTGGGAAAAAAATGTAACACACACACACACACACACACACACACACACACACACACACACACACACACACACACACATATATATTTTTCCATGTGAATTGTTGTTCACATTGTCTGTTCACATGCAGCTCTCTATACTAAAATATTTTTTTTCGGTCTTATTAGACAAAATTCTTAAAATTACACTTAAGTATATTTCACTTATACTGTACTATAGAAGTGGCTAAACATATTGTCTGGTTAAACACAATCCATACAATGTCCTTTATTCAAACATGCAATTTAAATTAACATTTACTGTATATAAGCATAGAAGCATAGTTTTTATAAAACATGCTTATTAAGAATGTGCAGAATTTCTGCAATCAAATACAAGAGAGAAAAAAACAACTTTATTAACTGGTCATACTTGTAACGCCATTGGTGGCGGATGGTGACAGAACGAGACGGAGAAGGAGATATATAACAAAACGGATTTATTGAACACTTACGGGGAACAGATACTGGATGCGGGGAGACAGGACGACACAGGAACAGAAGCAGACGAATCAGACTACCGGACAACAATGGACACAGACGAAAGGGTATAAATAGATGGGGGATGATTAGACTAATCACACACAAGGGATGAACACAGGTGGAACAGATTGACATTGACAGTGGCGGGAAGAGAACAAAGAAAGTACATGATGAAAACAAATGACGACACGGACGAACACTGACAATACTGTAAAGTATACTTTAAAAAATATTTTTGTGAGCTTTTGTTTTTCAAAGCACTTTTTGGCATAGTGAAATAAAACCCATTGTCCGTCAGTCATGGGGAAGGAAAATGTTTACCCACATTCTGATGATGATAATTATGAAAAGACCTTAAATATGCTTTGTCAATTTTGGTCGTACAGATAGGAGTAAGATATCACACAATACTGTAAAGGGTCTACTTTTTTTTCTACACAAGCTGTACTAAGGCCTCACGGTGGCGCAGTGAGTAGCACGATCACCTCACAGCAAGAAGGTCGCTGGTTCGAGCCTCGGCTGGGTCAGTTGGCATTTCTGTGTGGAGTTTGCATGTTCTCCCCGTGTTGGCGTGGGTTTCCTCCGGGTGCTCCGGTTTCCCCCACAAGTCCAAAGACATGCGGTACAGGTGAATTGGGTAAGCTAAATTGTCCATAGTGTATGTGTGTGAATGGGTGTGTATGGATGTTTCCCAGTGATGGGTTGCAGCTGGAAGGGCATCCGCTGCGTAAAACATATGCTGGATAAGTTGGCGGTTCATTCCGCTGTGGCGACGCCAGATTAATAAAGGGACTAAGCCGAAATGAAAATGAATGAATGAATGAATGAAGCTGTACTAATAGATTAATATTACACATAGTGAATGTGAGCTCCATCACTAAGCACTTCTGTCATTGTATTTTCTTCTTTAATGGATGGCAAAAGAAGCAGTAAACTCTTTGGAAACTCATTACTGTTCAATTGTGTCTATAGTTTCAGGAATGGCACAAAGGTATGGGACCTTTGATGTCTCTGTTGAGTTCAGTGTGTGTCATTGAGTTTTATTGTTTATATTTTGAATACATCGTGGACTATGTTGTAAATGAACTACAATCAAAAAAAGCTGCTTATTCTAAATCTCCTCATTTACCTGCTTTGGTCACATTTCACATTGATAGGCCCGTTAGGGGAAGTGTATTGTTCTCTTGAAGTGGAAAAACACCATCAATATTCATGGCATCAAGACTCCTGTGTATACAGGAAAGTGTCTCACAAAAGGTAAATTGATATATTGTTTTATGTGAATGAGTGGGCATTGTTTTATTGTAAAAACTCTAGCCTGTCACATTCAGCAAACAAAAGCTTTGTCAAAAAATACTGCTTACTTTCTGTTTTCTGGCCTTTTCTGTAAAAAACCCCCCCAAAAACCCTCAGACCCCAGAGGGTTAACTATAGTTTGACTTTTTACACACACACACGCACACACACTTCCCACTTATGTTATGGTTTCTATACTATACAAAGTGTATTCTATTCCCTACACCAGAGGTTCTCAGTCTCGGTCCTGGAGGTCCAGTGTCCTGCAGAGTTTAGCTTCAACCCCAATCAGACATGATTGGCTAGCTAATCAAGCATCTTATTAGGCTTTCTAGAAACATCCTTGCAGGTGTGTTGAGGCAAGTTGGAGCTAAAATCTGCAGGACACCAGACCTCCACAACCGAGTTTAAGAACCCCTGCCCTACACCAACCCTACCATTAACCCAACCCTCACAAGAAGAAAAAAAAATGCATTTTTTATTCAGTCTTTAATTTTCCTTTAGCTTAGTCCCTTTATTCATCAGGGGTTGCACTGGCAGAATGAACCCGCACGCGAACATGGGGAGAACATGCAAACTCCACACAGAAATGCCAACTGACCCAGCCGGGGCTCGAATCAGTGACCTTCTTGCTGTGAGGCGACAGTGCTAACCACTAAACCCTGTGTCACCCCAACTGCATTTTTAGATTTTCAAAATACTTCATTATGTGTGATTTATGAGCCATTTTCCCTTAAAGGCACCAAAAACAAAACAACATCAACAACAACAACTACAACAACGTCCCCACAAGAGCAAAATCTACTGGTATTGCTATACTTGTGGGTACATTTGGTTCCCACATGTGGACTTCCCATATATGTAATGATTTTTATACTGTACAAACTGTATATTATCACCCCCTACCCCAACTCTACACTAAACCCACCCCTCACAGAAACTTTTTTAAATGCTTAATTCTTTGTGATTTGTGTTCTGATTTCCTCATGGGGACCAGAAAAATTGCCTCCACAAGGTCAAAATTGACTGGTATTGCTGAACATTTGGTCCCCACAACATGGGAATACTAGGTACATGGGAAATACAAGGTATATTCCTCAGATCTGGATGGATTAAGTTAACTCGTACGGTCATTAGAAGCATATATTAGAAGTTCCTATCACAGCTTTAATACTGTATCATTCGCACGATGGGGGAAACATTCATTAAAACAAATTCTTATATCTACATCCTAAAGTACCCTTATAAACCCTTTGCCATGTGTACTTTAATCCCAGATGCACAAGCTGTTACTGTGGTAGCAAACTCCCTGATGTGCTGCTTATGTTGACTTATATTTATTTGAGGAATTGTGTTTATAAAAGGCTACTGTGTATTTACTTACTGGTCATGTGCTGCCTAGTTTTTTAATAAGCATGTCTATATTGGCTGACATTGATTAAGTGAATGTTTAAGTTTAATATACAATGATAACGCAAGTCAGGCACAACACATGTATATGACCTTCAGGAAGTCAATATAGAATTTGTCTTTTGATGTAAGTTTTTAACTTTTTTTTATCTTATGTGGATTTGTTAGCCGTTATGGTTACAAAATTTATATCTAAAGATGATTTAAATTAGCGGGCAGCACGGTGGCGCAGTGGGTAGCACAATTGCCTCACAGCAAGAAGGTTGCTGGTTCGAGCCCCGGCTGGGTCAGTTGTATTGTCCGTAGTGTATGTGTGTGAATGAGTGTATAGATGTTTCCCAGTGATGGGTTGCAGCTGGAAGGGCATCCGCTGCGTAAAACATATGCTGGATAAGTTGGCGGTTTATTCCGCTGTGGCGACCCCAGATTATTAAAGGGACTAAGCCGAAAAGAGAATGAATGAATTAAATTACCCATTGCACCGATCCATAGACCACTTTTAGTAGTGCATTTGCATCTTTTTTATAGAACCAGTCCCCTGTTTGCATGTTTTTTGACATACCAGTCACAATTTATGGTAAATGCATGAAAAAGAGAGACTAGTGGTCTAGATTAGTCAAATTTATACCGGAAAACAAAATGTAATATAGGTTTGGAATGACATGAGGTTGAGTAAACTATCACTTTGATGCCACGGACTTCCATCACAATGGAAGCATGAGTGCTTTGTTTGGTTACCGTATGACAGGCTTGCAAATTAATTTCAAATTGAGCTGGATCATGTTTGACATAATTACCTGTCTATCTGTTTTAACTGTTTTGCATTAAGGCATGTGAAAATACAGGGTTTCCACTGCTTTTCAGAGCTTGTTTTCCATTTCAAAAATTGTTTAAATGTCAATAAAACACTAAGATCACAGATTACAGCCTGAAGTAATATATTCATTTCTTTTTCAAACCAATGGTAAACTTCTTTAATGTGCAAGAACATTTAAAAATAACACAAATGTGTTCTCTCATTTTCCATGTGTTTTCTAACTGAAATATTGGTCAACAGGGTGTTTGTTAAGTCTCATGTTACAGTTTCATCACCTCAAGTGATTCTTGGTACAAAAATCAAATTCCAAAAGCAAACAACAGATCCCACCAAGCGATTTTGTGTTTAACAAATGTCTAATAGACATAGATGTCTGAGCTAAAACAAGGCTTAATCAGTAAAAATTCAACAGATGTCTAACAGCAGTTCAAAAATAGACTAATCAAAAAGATAGATTTCACCTTTATTTATTTATTTATTTATTTATCATTTTTTAATTAACCATTATTTAACCAAAAAAGCTCTCTGAGATTAATAATCTCTTCGCAAAATGAGCAGCAAGAGAGAGTTTACAGTACACAAAGTACACATTAAGAACACTTAAAACAATTACAAATCATAGTCACCTTCCATTTGCTAAGTGATTGTCTTAAAATGATCCAATTTTTAACATTTCAATTTGGACTGAAAAATATTCCAACCAGGAGCTGCATAAATAAAAGGAAAAGAGAGAGCATAGGAACTCTGAGAACAGAGGAAATATTTCTCAGAAGTTTTCTGTTGTATAAGACAGCAGAGATATGAAGGCCACAATCCCCAAGATGGCCTTATAAACAATGAAATACCAATGCATTTCTCTCCTAGTCAACAGAAAGTGCCAGTCTTCTTTGTTATACAATGTAAAATGATGAGTTGAAGGTTCACAGTCAGGTATGAATCCCAGCGACTGTAACCTTCCACATGTCCAATCATTTATTCCTCTCTATTAATTTATTCATTATATTTTGGCTTCCTTCGGTTCAGAGGTCACAGCGGAATAAACCGCCAACTATTCCAGCATATGTTTTACACAACCCAGCCGCAACCCAGTATCCAATTTACCTATACCGCATGCCTTTGGACTGTGGGAGAAACCGGAGCACCAGGAGGAAACCCACGCGAACACAGGGAGAACATGCAAACTCCACACATAAATGCCAACTGGTCCAGCCAGGACTGGAACCAGCGACCTTCTTGCTTTGAGGCAACAGTGCTAACCCTCATTGCTCTCTATTTGATGACTAATCGTGGGATCAAACACATGATTGTTGCACAGCTACAACACAATTCTCCAATCCAGCTACACAATTTACACATTTTAGCACTGATAAAAACACACAATGCATTGTGTCTTCCTCATGGTAGGGGGACTATTTTAGTAAATGCTCCTATGGGTCATATTTCAGGAAAGTGACAAACAACCAATGCACTCATAGAAGTTGGAGGACATGTTGATCGTCAATGTCATTTCAGGAAACTTGGGAACCCTGAATAATCAGACTGTAATATAAATGAAAACTGTGTCATTTGTCTCTTAGCCAAAGGGAGCTGTCAGAAAACCCCACAAATATTTATGTCTGGAACACATCATTGGGGAACAAAGACCACCCGTGTATTGTGCACAGTCACAGTGCCTGTCTAAACAGCATGGTTAATAGACTGAGGGTTGATTCGTCATGGTGATTTGTGGAAGATTAAACTGGCTTACCAATTTTTAAAACCATCTCCATGGCCTCTTTGGCACCTGCGAAAGCAACCGCATGAATGGGATAGTGACCCAGTTTGTTCTGAATGCACATCTTGGCACCGTGCTTGATCTGTAAGGAAAGATTATAATCTCTTTTATTGCACAGTATTGGAGAATAGGGATTCTGTCTATTGCATTTCTGTACTCACGAGGATCTGCAGAGCTTGGCAGTTGTTATTGCAGCAGGCCAGCATGACAGGGGTGTTTCCAAGATCCCCCTCCAGATTGCCATTGGTTTTGTCACAAGACAGAAGGACCTGTGCCAGACACGAGGAAAATGATCATCAGTTTCCACAAGGCACTTAATCAGTGTAATTCCCCCAGCATTTCACCCTGACAGGAAGCAGATTCTATATAGGAGACACCCTTGCATTTCCTGCTGAGCTGTCGTTATGTTGAGCAATATCACACAAGGAGAATGATGTTGCTGGGAATATAGTGAAACTGCACGTTGACTTTAGATATGAGGACGCAGGTAATTAAAGTGGGATATTAAATCAACGGCATAATTACACATAATTACACTAAACATATTGATTTTGTTAGCTCACATTGCGAGTTTTGTAGTGAACAATTCATGTTAAGAGCATGTTAAGAAAAAAAAATTGCTTGCCCTTGTAATCTAAAATTTAAATCTGAAAATGCACTTTCTGTGTGTTTTGAGTTAAATTCTCAGATTACGTCTGTCTGAGGTATTGGACATGGCTATTATACTTTTACCAACT
>CAIGQW010055454.1:2249494-2259664 GCA_903798125.1 Danio choprae | reverse complement strand
CATTTTCATTTCGGCTTAGTACATTTATTAATCTGGGGTCGCCACAGAGGAATGAACCGCCAACTTATCCAGCATATGTTTTACGCAGCGGATGCCCTTCCAGCCACAACCCATCACTGGGAAACATCCATACACACCCATTCACACTCATACACTACGGACAATTTAGCTTAGTTAACATGCAATTTAGTGCATATCTTTGGACTTGTGGGGGAAACCGGAGCACCCGGAGGAAACCCACGCCAACACAGGGAGAACATGCAAACTCCACACAGAAATGCGATCGTGCTACCCACTGCACCACCGTGAGGCCCCATTATCATTATTATTATTATTACTATTATAATTATCAGTATTATTTATTATATGAATATTTATTTTTGTTTTATTAAAAACAAGCTTAGATTTGTCCACCTGTCAGGTTTTGGACCATATGGGGCATAGCACGTGTGTTTAGATATAACTTTTTTCACACTTAGTTATTATTGCTCATTTATTAGTTTGCTGGAAATTAGAACTGAATTAAGAAATAGTTTTAAAACAAATATTTGCGCTTAACAAACTAAATTAATTATTTAGGCTAAGAGATGTCTTTAGTGGAGTGTACACCACGTTTCCTTATCCACGAAAGAGAGAAATAGAAAGAGAACGTAAAGGCCGATTGGAGGAGGCTCGTTCTTTATCCTTGTGCTGCAGATGCTCTGTTTAACTGTTTTCTCACTGCAAAATGCTGCAAAAGTACAATGTAAGGAATCTAATAATGTCCTGGAAATTCTCAAAATCTAGACAAACATTTTTAAATATTTTGATTTAAAGGTGTTTTTTTATGTTTTAGAACAATTTTACTTTTTAAATTAAAAGTTCAACATAAAAAGTTCATGATATTAAAAATGAAAATGCATTGCTTGTGAAGTTCTTGTAGGCCTACTGAATATATGTAATGTATTTTCACAAATGTACATTTTCGTAGTTTACATGAGATGATAACAGTATTATTTTCAAAAGCATGTGTTTAAACTCCTTTTCAAAGTTTTGTGTCTTTTAAAAATGCGAGATGGAAGAGAGAGAGAGAGAGAGAGAGAGAGAGAGAGAGAGAGAGAGAGAGAGAGAGAGAGAGAGAGAGAGAGAGAGCAGCAGCAGCAGCAGATGAGCTCCTGATTATTTGACATTTAACTTAATATATTTACTATTTTTGATTAGATCAAACACTTAATTCTGACAAATTTTAAATAATAAAACATCTTTTAACTCAATTTTACTGAATTTAACCAAGAAAAGCGGCAGTTGAAAACCAAAAGGACCACATAACTGCTTCACAGAAGAACTTTCCAGAGCAAAGACCTGCAAGAAGTCAATCCCACAATACATCCTCAGAGAAAACAAAAGAAGACATCAAACATCAGTCTTCAAATAATGAGGAGAAGACACAGGAATAAATGAAGGTACTCTGGAAATATTCAACAATAATTACTTCAAGAAGAAGAATCTATTTTATTTTCATCTTTTTCCCAGCATGGCAGTATCAATGAAGATGCTCTTTTTGGTCTTGTTTTTACAATTTACGCACTGATTTTTATCAATATTTTATTTTTGTGGACATTTTTGATATTTTGATCTACATTTGTATATAATTCACAGAAGAACAATCTAAAGTAAACAAAGTGACAGTTTTTTTCAGTTGCTTGTTTACATTTTAAAATCAGCAATGGCCACTGCAGCATGCAGGCCCCGCCCCTTTACCTACCCTCAGAAGAGCTCTGAACACTCTAAACAGGCAGAAGCAGATTAAGGAGAGACCTGAAACACTGTTTGCAGTCTATGAGCACAGTATACTCAACAACCTGCTCTTTTACACTGAAAACAGCCCATTATGGCATACTGCTTTTTGCCAACATTTTGCCTTTACCTCAAAAAGAGGGATCTGCAAAGGCAGACAAACCCTAGTATTTGAAGATGCAGAAGAAAATGAGGAATCAAGAAGCCTATCTCTAAACTTATACCACAATGGCACTGTCATGGTCCAGGGCTCAGAGTCCACCCTTCAAACAATTATAATGGACTTTTCACAACTTAAAAATCAGACACAGCTGAATACAAATTTCAAACAGGATCGAACAGAAATTAAATCAAACACTTCTCCTATTCAAGACATCCAAAAGAAGACAACAGCTGCAACTCCCCTAGTTCAATCTCCAATGTCAAGAATGAAAGAAAAAATTTCACTCCTATAAATAGATGTGGTCGAACTAAAATAATTAATACTATCCCACTTAAAAGACAACAATGACTTGCAACAGCTTAAAAACCACATTATGGACCTGAACCAAGAGACTGAATCCCTACAGAAAAACAAAGAGCAGATGTCAAAAGAGCTCCATCAAACAAGAGAAGACCTAAAGGAACTAAAAACAACATTTAGAAGACAAATAACAGAGATTAAAACAGAAATGCAGGAAGAACTCTCAGCCCTAAAGTCAGAACTTCAAAAGAAAGATGAACTCATTGATAATATGAAGAGCCAGCTTCTCCATTTTTCATCTTCCAGAGACTCTCAAACTGAACCCATGATCTGTGCAGAGACCCTCACTGAGATCCAGTACTTACAGACAGTGGATGAGCTCCAGCCTCCAACAGACCCACAACCCA
The DNA here is from genome assembly GCA_903798125.1 of Danio choprae. NCBI lineage: Eukaryota > Metazoa > Chordata > Actinopteri > Cypriniformes > Danionidae > Danio > Danio choprae. The sequence continues at coordinate 2,257,018 of CAIGQW010055454.1, read as the reverse complement.
TCAGCCCCACCACCTCACACACACAGGATCTCATCCTCATCGACTCAAATGGAAAATATCTAAAAGAGAAACTCTTATTTCCAAAAATCAAAGCACAGAAAATATGGTGCCCAAACACAAGTAAAGCTCTTCAGATATTATCTGACAAAAACCTGAATGAATCCTACAAGCAGATCATCGTCCACACAGGGACAAATGACCTGCGAGCAACCAGAGGCAACGTGGCTTCTCTGCTGCGAGAAGTGGCCATCAGAGCCTCACAGCGCTTTTCTGAAGCTAAAATCACTCTGTCCAGGCTACTGCCACGCAGTGACGTGCCTTTCCACGTGATTCACGGAAACAATGTGGAATTCTTCAGAGCCTGCGTGCTGATTCCTAATGTTCACCTGGCCTACCATAAAGACATCAGGCCCCAGCACATATATGATCATGTACACCTTAACAAGAAAGGAGTTCAGGCCTTCGCGAGAGTGCTGAAAGACTCAGCTCTGGGTTCATCAGGTCTCAATTTATCTATGAAGTCGTTTAGAATTAGTTGTTGGAATATTCAAGGTTTTCGTTCTTCAACTTTTGGAAACAAGTCTACAGACCAAGACGTACTGAATAATATAAAAGATATAGATATAGTTATATTTATTGAGACCTGGTGTCGGAGTAATGAGAACTTACACTGTCCAAGAGGATACAGAGAGATCATTGTACCCTCAGTCAAACACTCCCAGCCAAATGGGGCCGTGATTCAGGTGGAATTCTTATATGGCACAAAGATAATCTAAAACATCTGATTAAAGTCATCAAAACTGAAAATTCACTAATTTGGCTTGAATTAAAATCAATCCTGCCACAGAGTAATCTTTACCTATGTGCTGTCTATATCCCACCCCATGACTCCCCTTATCATCAAGAAGACTGCTTTCAGCAGCTGCAGAGAGACATCCTGCATTTCCAGTCCAGAGGACACACTCTCATATGTGAAGACATAAACGCAAGGACTGGGAGAGAAATTGATTATATAAATACTGTAGATGATGATCACATATCTGGGGACATCATGTCTTATTCATCATCTGTCATTACTCCGAGAACCAGTTGTGATAATATCATTAATATAAACGGGAAACAATTACTCAAACTTTGCAAAAGTCTAGGCTTATATATTATAAATGGTAGAACCTAAGGAGATTCTTTCGGTAGACCTACATATTGCTCCAAGTTAGGAGCAAGTGTAGTTGATTATTCAATGACAGACATTGACCCGTATTTTATTAATGCCTTTACAGTTAGACCTCAATGCCCTATTTCTGACCATTGCCAAACAGTCCTCTACCAGAAGCGGTCATGTAATCAGCTCAATGTTCCTCCTCTTAATCAAGGAAAACTGTTCCCTTTAAAAGCCAAACTCAGCTGGAGTCAGTCTGATGCAGAAACATTTAGAGAAAACATGTGCAGCTCTACAGTACACAAAATGATAAATCTCTTTATGTCCACAAATTTCACACCAGATACTAATGGAAAAAAATGCTGCAACATCCAATCTTAATAACATATTTCAAACTTTGGCCACTATATCTAACATCAAACAACAACTCAAATTTTGGAATTTTTTTTTTTAAAAGTACATATAAAGTACAATAAAGTACATTTGGTTTGATAATGAATGCAAACATCTCAGAAAAGACCTTCGACAGATTCCTAACAAAAAGCATTAAAAACCAGCTGATCAAACACTAAGACTTGCATATTCACAATGTCTGAAAAATTATAAAAAATTGATTTGCAACAAAAGAAATCAAAATTATGAAGATAAAATTGATGAAATTAACGAATCAATAGACCAAAACCATTTTTGGAATCTCTTTAAAAAATCGGAAACATCACTGCAATGTGGCACGGTCTGGAGGAATTATTTTAAAACTTTATACCAAAAGCCAGAACTCAACCAGCCCCAAAACAAAACCAAGAGAAGACTAGACGATTTAAAGAAGACAATTAAAGATTACCAAAGCCCATTAGACACATTTATATCAACAACAGAAATATCAAAACACTTTAAACATCTGAAACTGAAGAAGGCTTGTGAACAGGACAACATCAGCAATGAAATGCTGAACTCAGCAGCCACGACATAATTCAGGCTCTAGTCAAACTATTCAACCTGATCCTGTCCTCTGGTGACGTCCCTGAGACCTGGTCTGAAGGACTGATCACACCTATATATAAAAACGGAGATAAATTCAACCCCAATAATTACCGTGGCATTTGTGTTGGCAACAACTTAGCAAAACTCTTTTGCAATATTATTAACAGCCAGATAGTGACATTCCTCACAAAACAGAACATCCTAAACAAATCACAAATTGGCTTTTTACCAAAACAACGGACATCTGACCACATCTACTCCCTCCACACTTTAATAAATAAAAACATAAAAGACAAACAAAGAAAGATTTTCTCTTGTTTTGTTGATTTGAAAAAAGCTTTCGATTCAATTTGGCATGACAGACTATTATACAAATTGTTGCAAATTGGCATTGGTGGGAAAGTATATAGCATTATAGAAAGTATAAAAAATATAGAAAGCCATGTATAATAGTTAATGCGCTGTAAAAAAAAAATATTGCAAATATGTGAACAGAGTTTGTCCAGCAGAGTTGAGGGGTGCGGCAGGGCTGCAGCCTGAGCCCAACCCTGTTTAACATCTACATTAATGATCTGGCAGACATTTTGGACGGCTCCGACTGCGTCCCCGGCCTCACTCTGCTCGACTCTGGAGTAAAGTGCCTGCTGTATGCGGACGACCTGGTGCTGCTGTCTCCCACAGCAGAGGGTCTCCAGCACAGCCTGACCCTGCTGGAGCAGTATTGTGACGAATGGGCACTGATGGTCAACCTGGACAAGACCAGAGTCATGGTGTTCCAGAAGAAGGCCAGATCTCAGGGACACAAATATCAGTTCACCTACACAGGAGAAGGTACTCTTACCTGGGCATCCAGATCTCTGCCTCTGGGGGCTTCAGTCTCGCTGTCAAGACCCTAAGTGAGAGGGCTCGCAGAACATTCTATGCCATAAAGTCACGCTTTGGCCAATTACAGATACCAACTAAAACATGGAATAAATTATATCACGCTATTATCAAACCAATCTTACTATATGGGAGTGAAATTTGGGGACCAGTATTACTATCGAAAATAGGAAAAAGTGTTTAATTGAACGAACACAATTAGAATTTGCTAAAAACATATTACATATCCACAGAAACAGCTTTAACATTGCCTGCAGGGCTGAACTAGGTTTATACCTGCTGAAATTGGAGATTCAGAAACGAGCTGTTCAGTTCTGGCTGCACCTGCATCAGTCTGACCCCCAGTCTGTCCAGTATAAAGCCCTTCTGGCCAATGAGAAACCTACAGTGTCTCATACTCTAAACACACTCGTATCTGAACTACTGAAGAAAGCTCAAACCGAGCCCGTCCCCAAAAGAAACCTTTACAAACACATTGACAAAACATTAAATTATGATGAAAAACGTAAAACTGAATTCAACCTCCAAACTAAACTTCAATGTTATTCGGCCATAAACAGAACCACACAGTTGGCAAATTATTTATTATTAAAAGAAAAAGACATTCTTTCTAAATATCGCCTCTGTGATCATGACCTAGAAGTAGAAAAGAGCAGACATAAAAAAACCCTGCACTCCTAAAGAACAGAGAATATGTAAACAGTGTGACACAGATCAAATAGAGGATGAGACACTTTCTTCTGTTCTGCCCCAAATACACCACAACTATAGACATATTTCCCCCCAATTTGAAACATTAATTAATACATTTTTAAATTTAAATGACTTTGAAAAAAAAACTTTGCCATGTACTAGGAGAGGATAAATTGATGTCTAATCTAGCTGCAAAATATGTATACACCTTACACACAATAAGAAATGGTTAATGTAAATTCATGTCTTATTTAAATAATCTATTTTTATTATTATTATTATTTTAATTGTTATAATTATGTGTTATAATGTATTATCTGATGTCTCAAATGTATTATCTGTTTTTTTTTTTCATTTATTACTTATTTACTGTATATTTAATTAATTTGATGATGTTAATATATTACATATCTTATACATATTTAAAATGCTTTGGCAATACTGTACTAAATGTCATGCCAATAAAGCAACTTGAACTTGGACTTGAATGGTTTGGAAGGGTTTGAAAAAAAGCACTTCATAAAGCAGGAGGGTATCAGGACACAGCCACAGATCGCCTGTAAACAGAAACTTGAAACACTTGCCCAGCCTCTATCTAAACTCTTCTGATTGGTCCACTGCTATGGAACAGACAGTGATGAGCTGCGCTGCGTGTGAAAGTTGACACAGAGTCTAAAGAAACGTGACGCTCCTTTATGCGGTGCTTCAAAACACAGTCAACAAATAACAGTCAAACACATCCATCAAGCACATGTTTACATTGAAAAATAATAGAACAGTAACACATTGGAAAGGAAAAACATGTTCTGCGTGAACGGCCCCATAAATGTATTACCTTACGAAATGGCTCTCTGGAAGACTTGATTCTGATTGGCCAATCACGGCATTCCAAGATATGTTATTTCCAGATAACAACTGCTGAAAATAACACAGAATAATGAGTAGGTTAGTGCAGGCTGGCCTCACAGTGGCCTAGTGGGTAGCACGTTCGCCTCACAGCAAGAAGGTCGCTGGTTCGAGCCTTGGCTGGGCCAGTTGCCGTTTCTGTGTGGAGTTTGCATGTTCTCCCTGTGTTTGCGTGGGTTTCCTCCGGGTGCTCCGGTTTCCCCTACAAGTCCAAAGACATGCGGTACAGGTGAATTGGGTAGACTAAATTGTCCGGTGGGTGTGTATGGATGTTTCCCAGAAATGGGTTGCAGCTGGAAGGGCATCCGCTGCGTAAAACATATGCTGGATAAATTAACCCCAGATTAATAAAGGGACTAAGCCGAAATGAAAATGAATGAATGAATAGTGCAGGCTGTATGTGTTTAATAAAAATTATATAAATAAATTCAGATCAATGTTTTGTGTCTATTTATTTAGTTTGAAGGCAAGTAGCCATTTAATAAGCAGTAATTGTATTAATGATATGATTTTAAACACATACTCAGTAAAAATGAAGTGTAATGTAATATCTCAAAAAAAGGGATTACCAGCATTGAAAGATTTATACTTGCATCTTTTGTGGTTTTGCCAGTGCTCAGAGAAATCAACTGGATTAGCGTTGTGTGAACAGTTTTTTATCGTCTTCCACTTGCATCTCTTAATCTCTCTGTGCGTGACGGATAGCAGTTTGAGGAGGATATTTCATTATGTCGGCCACCACCTTTAAGCTATAAGTCCTCTTAATTATCTGCAGATCTGTACTTACTGATGTAGCTGTAAAAATGTAGTCGAGAAAAGCCTGACAGGTTAAGCGCATTATGGCTGTACGCACGAGTGACCATTTTAATACACTGGTGCATATTTTCCCAACGAGTTGAATCCAATCAAGCAGAATCAATTCTAGCATAGGTTAGGTTTCTCATTGATAGCATTTGTTCACTCATCGCAAAACTCCTCTACCGCTTTAATCTCATTTTCAGACATGCCACCATACAATATGTCTCCATTTGCCATTTACTGAGTAACAGCGGCATACAGAGTGACTTTTAGCTCCGTAGTAAGCCGTATACCCTCTACATTTGATGACTGGTCTTATTTGGCAGGAAGGGTATGTACCAGTTCAAGATGCCTTGCTGTGGATAATGAAAGGCATCTTCCTCCTGAAACAAGCCTCTCATGAAGGTCAATAGCGGAGGTCATGAGTGTACTCAAGCGTATGATTCATTTCAGGCTTCATAATAAGGAGTGTGGTGTACAGTTTCATGACAGTGGATTGCAATTGGATAGAAAAACACTCTACAGGCCTTCTGTACACAACATTGATTGAAGATGACTATTTAGTCTCGGTTCCTTCTGGAAAAATATACGGATGTGCCATTCTGAATGTGTGGCCAGTGAAGCAAGTATTGAACTCATGCAGGAATGGACAGACTGGGCCATTCGTTGAAACTGAGAAAATACCCTATTATGGAAAATGATGGTTTATTATACTTAATCTACACTAAAAGTGACAGCTGCTATTAACTGTTAAAGAAATTTGACAAAAAACATTTAGAAGTTTAGCTTCCTACCTTTTTTTATTTTTAATTATTATTAGGTTTGTTTGTGTTTCTGACAATATACAGTAGTATGACTACACTGTACTAATGCAATTGAGATTTAAAATAGCCAAAGGACATCAACAAAAAACATTTATTTTACAAAAAAAAAGATCAAAATTAAATAATTATTATAGCACAAAGGAATAATACAGCTAAAATTTCGAAAGTTACAGCAGTCAAGTTTATTCAAGTTGACTTGTATAGCATTTTTCACAACAGTTATCATTGCATAGCAGCTTCCCAAAAGATGCACACTGATGTAAAATGCACATCTGCAGCTACAGGTCATCCCTAGCCCTCTCCCTAGTCTTTCTCACATACATCACAAGTCTCTCACATACTGTAACGCCCAGAGGGCGGAGGATAACAAGACGAGACGGAGAAGGATGAACATTACAAAAACGGGTTTATTAACACTTACGGGGAAGAGATACAGGATACGGGAAGACAGGACGAGACCCACACGAACCAAAGTACCGGACAACAATGGACACAGACGAAAGGGTATATATAGAGGGCAGAGTGATTACACAGATGACACAGAAGGGATGAACGCAGGTGGAACAGATTAACAATGACAGTGGCGGGAGAAGGACAAAGAAAGCACATGACATAAACAAAGGATGACGCGGACGAACACTGACACATACATCACTACACTGTAAAAAATATCTGTAAATTGACAGTTTTCCGTATTTTGTGACTCATTATTTCTTTTCTTCACTTATTTAGTCTTTTGATGCATTTAGTCTTTTCTTGCATTATGGGACCTTGATCTTTCTTCCGACAACTGTTAACTTTTGAAAAAGTGACTTTTATAAAGATTTTTTGAATAGTTTAAAGTGATATATTGTCTGGGTTGGTGTTGTATATTATGCTGCAAAAACCTGGTAATAAGTTGCCAGCACATTTTTGTTATTTTACAAACTTAGTTCTCTATATATTATTTATTAAACAATATCTTCTCTCAAACTACTAAAATGTCAATAAAAGTCATGTTGTTAAACGGCAGAGTTGAATTTTCAACATCAAAAGTCGACAGAGCAGAGATGCCATTCACAACCGTGAAATATATTATATTTATTTTTACAGTGAAGTCTCTCGCAAGACATTTCTTAATGACAATTATTTCACAGACATCACTAGTCTCTCACAGACATTACTAGTCTCTCACAGGACATCACTAGTCCCTCACAGGACATCACTAGTCTCTCACGGACATCACTAGTCTTTTACAGGACATCACTAGTCTCTCACAGACATCACTAGTCTCTCACAGGA
>CAIGQW010055454.1:2229338-2249484 GCA_903798125.1 Danio choprae | reverse complement strand
ACAGGACATCACTAGTCTCTCACTGACATCACTAGTCTCTTACAGGACATCACTAGTCTCTCACAGGACATCACTAGTCTCTTAAAGCACATCACGAGTCTCTGACATCACAAATGATTAATAGCACATCACTAGTCTCTCACAGATCTGGTAGATCTTGATCTGATTTTCTTCAATCTCCTCTTCTGTCACAAAGAATATTCCAAAGATTTTTAATCAGGTTTAGACTCAGCTGGAGACTCAGCTGCTGTGGCAGTGGAGACACACGTCTCCGTTCTCCATTCGGGAAACGTGGGTTGCGAACGCAACCAGGATGTTTCCCTTCATATGGGAATTCCAACGTGTGTCTGGAACAGACTATGGGAGACTGTATGGAAAACACCACAGCAGCTAAGCCCGTAATGCTCCTGATGTGAAGTTTGCCATGCATAGCATGAGCACACAAGCATCACCAAGAGTGCAACCTTCCAACGTCCCCTAGGCCCTCTATTTACCATTACATGGGAAAAATTTAGAATTTTAGATCGGGGTTTGTAATGTGCTTTTACCTAGCTAATATAGACTAGGGATTTTAGATTACGACCGTATGTTGGGAAAGCGTGCCAGTAGGGGGAGGATGCTGCGGAGGCCACCTGCCACCCAAGAGGGGAGACTTGATTGCAATAAGAGCATATGGACTAGCCCTATAAGGGGGAGTGCTACATATGATAAGCTGGTTAGGGGGTAGGGAAGACACGGATCCGTCTGGACAGGGGGAACACACCGTGGTTAATATATCACCATGGGGACAGCGCATAGCTGGCACCGAACCTCAGCATGTGGGTAGACCAATTTGGGCATACCAGAGATCACACTGAGCCAGGCACTCGACTCCTCCGCTGAGTCGGGTGCTGGGGGCCTCGGAGGAATTCTCTAGGGTATAAGCTACCATTACCATGCTGTCCGTCCTGACCAGCACGTGTTTCTGCTCTAAAACCGGTAAAAAGCGGCGGAGAGCGAGAAACACTGCCAACAGCTCTAGGCAATTGATATGCCAATGCAGGTGGGGTCCGGACCACGAACCCGCAGCTGCATGCTCGTTGCACACGGCCCCCCAGCCCGTGCTGAAGGGATCTGTTGAAACAACAACATGCCTGGACACTTGCCCTAGGGGCACCCCGGCCCATAGAAAAGCAAGATCTGTCCAGGGATCTCTGAGAGGCCCTCGTGAAATGAACACCCGTGAACCTGGGAGGGTGAATAACGAACTGTATTCGCATAGCCAAGTCGGATCGTCCGTATGAGCCACCGCGACGGGCTGGGCAGCGCTAACCAGGCTGGCAAAGCCTGCGCTAATGGCACCATCGGAGCAATCACTGACGTGCCAACGGAGGGGCAGCTCGGGAGGTTTAGCCAGGTTTATTTGCCAGGTTTAGCCAGAGGTAGCGCTCCAGGACCACTGATGTGGCCATCGTCTTCCCCAGGGCAGGAGTAGCCGATTTGGTGGTCATGAGAGCGTAATCGGTTGCCGTGCGGAGCTCATGCATCAAGCCCGGGGAAGAACCACCCTCCTGCAGCTCAGCCAACTTTTCCGTTTGGTAGCATTGATAGGTGGCCATCACATGCAAGGCGGATGCAGCCTGGCCCGCAGCTGTGTAGGCTCTGGCACTGAGAGACTCAGATAACCTACACGCCTTGGAAGGGAGTTTGGGTGGACCTCTCCAGGTGGAGGCGCCCTGCGGGCAAAGATTGACCGCAATAGCGCGCTCCACCTGAGGAATCGCCTCATATCCCCTGGCTGCCCCGCCATCAAGGCTGGTGAGAGCGGGAGCGCACGAGGTCTGGGCAGAGAAAGGTGCCCTCCATGCCTGCGTGAAACGCAGAAACGCACAGTCGGAACGACATCTTGAAAAAGACGCGCTGCTCAACCGTGTTGCTCTCTTAGGGAAACTCTGCTCTTTTAGGGAAAACTGCTCTTTTATTTGCACCAGTGAAACGCCCAGGGGACGAAAGCCCAGATCGACCACCGCTGTCGCGTCTTCTCCCACACTGGTGAGTAATACTGCTTTCTCTCGGAAGTCAGCTTAGCACAGGATTTTCTTCAGTCTTGGTGAGGCTCTGAAGTAAACAATTCTAAGGCTCGCTTCTCAGCAGGCAGTTTATATAGCACTAATAGCTAATCACTGTCAGCTGAGGAGCTGAGCTCCGCCAATTCACTTGGCCTTCATTGGCCCATTTTCCTACTCTTCAGAGTGATTGGTCGTCTGACGTACTCCCATAGTCGGTTTTCATATGAAGGGGAACTGCTTTACCTGTTTTCTGTGTAAGGGATTTCATCGTCCTGCATGAAAATTTATGCCTTATTGAGTGATGAACACAGAGAAGGAAACACATTTTGCAGGAAGAGCTTCTGACTTTGAAGAAAGAACATTTGTTCACTGTCCCATGTAGCTGTAAAAGAGTCTAAACAATTGCACATAGTAATTATCTGCATTATTCTGTCCTCTCTGGCATTTGTCTTTCATAGATGACCAGTCTTTTGGGAGATTTGAATGAAATAGTGACATTACAGTACAAAGATTTAATGATTAGACAATTGGAATTTCAATTTCACTTGCTGTGTAGGGTTGGGAATTGAAAATTGATTCAGATTCAGATTGATTCTGTAATCGGGTGCTTAGATTAAGAATCAGATCAGATTAAAAATTAGATTAACCCCAATTACTGGGAGGAATCTGTAAGTGTTCACTAATTTGGATAAGTTTTTATAATGTGCTTCGGAATAATATATATATATATATCTCTAATTCCTGAAATATGGTTATAAAACGGCTCTTTTACTCCTGCTACGATAACTTTAGATACTGTAGGTTTAAGCAGTGATCTCAACCTTGTGTTATGTTAAGCTTTATGTTACATCATAATAAAAATAAATCAATCAAAGTAAAATTAAAGTTCGGTTAAAATTAGGCGCAAAACAAGAATGCATTTATTAAATGAAAATACAATAATAAAAAAGAGAGAAATATCATGGAAATTATTCCAAAGTGAGATGACCCTTCAGAAATCAATTCAAAAATCTTAATTTGATGCTTGAAAAATAGCTCTTATTATCAATTTCATCTGTTTATATATTATTTATTTTTTAATAGTTTGAATAAAGAGAGAAAATATCCTTTATTTGAAACAGAACATTTTGGTAACACTAAAAACCTTTTTAACTTAATTAATCTCTAAATTATAAGTCTTTCTTGACCAATTGAATTCAATTTAATCCATGTTTGCTAAATAAGAGCAATCATTTTATTTGGGGGAAAAATGATGTGGTGGTCCTATGGATATTTATATGTTATGACAGTTTGGTGGGTCCTTTTTTATGATCTTCCCTGCAAACCGAAAGGTAAGCCCTTGCATTAACCTTTAAGATTTGAATAATACTGTCATTTGAATGGGTTTGGATGGATTTCCAGATGGCTAAGGTTCAACTAATAGCTAATGAGCACATCTCCACCTTGTGGACACATTTTGACAGGCAAGATTTAATGAGCGAAAGAGCTTGAGGTTTAAAAGGATAAATATCTGACTTTTTGAATAATGTATTTTTTTATGTGTTTTCTGTAGTCCCATGGAGCTTTTCTGTGCATAAAAAGCCCTATTTGCATTTTAAATATACACTAGATCAAAAAATAAGTCTGGTTTCTCAGTGCTGACTCAGTGTGGACACTGTGAGTCTGTTCCATCTGTGCACTCTTTGAAATTACTGCATGAGCCCATAAACACACTGGCTGGCTTCTTAACATCTGCATAAAATATGACAGCAAACAAAAAAATACATCAAACTAACTTCTAACAGGAAAGTTGTGACACGTTTCAGTGTGGCACTTGGTAAAATAAAATATGGCAATAAAATGTCTGAAGGTAAGTAGCTCTAAATACAAGTTAAAATCCAAAGTGAGCCAACACACTATAACAACACGACCTTCATATTTTAAAAGATCAAGTTTAAAGCAAAGACGCTGACACAGATCCAAGAAGTCTTTGTCAGAGCTTGCATATAAATAATGCCCAAAACATGCCTTCTCAGCATGTTATAAATAATGAAGGTGTTTACAGTTTAGGGATATTTACAGCCTCTCACAAGTTGCACAGACTGGCGATAAGGGCATCGTGTTATTACCCCTTTTATCGCATAAATAATCACAAGTATGGAAGGAGAATACTTGACAAGAGATTAGATTGAGAACTTTTCTCAGAACTTACAAAATTATGAACAAATTATTAAAAATAAGAAAGTGCTTGTTTTAAGTTTTAGCCTTCAATAGATTCTCCAAATGTTGGAATAAAAAAGCATGCGACTCTGGCTCACTAGAGATATGTGACCCTGTTTACATTTCTGCAAGACATGTAGGCAGTCTTTACATTTATCACTGCTGTTCACAGGTAAAAGTAACACAAATGCATTTTTGACATCACAATATGCACTGACTTCTCAAAACGATTTAAAGAGAAAAAAATTTAAAGAAAATTATTTACTCACCCTTCACTTGTCACAAACCTGAGTTTCCACAAATCTGATTTTCTTTCTTCTGTTGAAACTAAAATAAGATATTTTGAAGAATGCTGGAAACTGGTAACCACTGACTTCCAGTATTTGTTTTTCCTAATATGGATGTCAATGTGTACCGATTTTCAACATACTTCAAAATATCTTCTTTTGTATTCACCAGAAAAAAAATTATTTTGAACCACTTTGCAGTGAGTAAATATTAAGTACATTTTTATTTTGGGTAAACTATTCCTTTGATCATAGTTTATAATATAAATTAATAGATTTCAAAATGTTCAACATATCTATATCAACATATTCATTTCCATATGGCATTTTGTGACAGCTACATTAAAAATATCTCCTAAAATGTCTCCTAAAAATAAAACATATATTCTAAAAATAAATATCCTATATGTTTTAAATTAAATATATAATAAAATTATATTTTCCCATTGATGGGTTGCAGCTGGAAGGGCATCCACTGCGTAAAACATATGCTGGATAAGTTGGCGGTTCATTCCGCTGTGGCGACCCCAGATTAATAAAGGGACTAAGCCGAAAAGAAAATAAATGAATGAATGAATGAATAAAATTATATTTCATTTATTTTTATGTAAAAGTGAGAGAATTTAGTCATTTCACTATAGAAATAGTCACTATATACATTTGCAATGCGGCTTCGTCAGGTATAAATCCTGTGAAACACAATAAAACAGTTAAGAAACATCCATAACCATATAAAATACAATAGCTGCTTAAGAAAAGGCATTTTATTCTCACATTTGTGTTTGTTAATGTTTTCAACATGACAGAATGTAATGATGGCATGCTCGAGTGACGTCATTGTTGCTGTTACGGTTGCCTCGTTGTGTTTGTTTGGAGCTTCGTCGCGTAGATTCGTAATTTCCATTTTTTATTATAAAATACATCGACATTCGCTAGTATTTGTCTTTTCTATTAAGGGTGAACAAACCCTTAATACATTTATACAAATAAATCTACTGTAAAATGTTCTGTCTCTCGAGCATCCGCCTGTGGCTTGTAGCTTTAGCCTGCTAGCACCGCTAGTCAGCTAAAGCTACCGACTTCCTTTACTTACTGTCTCATTTACTTTCTTTGCTCTTCACCCTGTACAATGTCGCTTGGGTGTCTATCCTTGAGTGCAGGAGAAGCAACGGTGGAGGCGTTGGAGCTGGAGCAGGAAGCAGTGGAATCCAGATCAGCGACCTCGAGATAAAGCGAGCACAGCTCCGGAAACAACGGGCCCTGCTCGATGTTCCCCGGACTGCGGCTCGCTTATTTGGGGTAAGTGTGCGATACAATCTTAATACTCCATCCACCTCAACCCTGTGTGTTTCTCTGTCCAGGCCTAGCACACCAAGGACGTGGTTTATCCAGGGGTCGATCACTCCGACAGAGGAAATGAAAGGTTCAGTAGACTTTTTGCTCTGAATGAATGGCTATTAACATGGTGTAAAGAACAGAAATTGCTCTTTGCCAATAACTGGAATCTTTTGACTCTAGTTCTGTCTGACTAGTAAGTGAAAATTCACATTTTAGCCATATAGACTCTTGCTTGTCACACTTAACCCCACTTAACCCCATATAGACTGTGTCTGTTCCTCGTATTATTAGATCAAGAAATAAACTTACTATGTGCTCTAGAAAAAATCTATTAAGAATCAAACCAGAAAAACTGCAAAAAAGTGAAAAAATACATTTTAGAAAGCTTGGTCTCCTAAACATCAGGTCACTAGCACCTAAAGCACTTATCATAAATAAAATAATAACAGACAATAATCTTAATGCACTCACTGAAAGCTGGCTGACACAAAATGACTATATTAGTTTAAATGAAGCAACTCCTTCAGGATTCTTATTTAAGCATGTGGCTCATCAGACTGGTCGTGGTAGTGGAGTTGCATCAATCTTTAGTGTATTCTTAACGTTAATCAGAGAAACGAACTTATGTTTAGCTCTTTTGAAGTATTGGCACTTAATGTTATGCTTCCGGATATCATTAAAAAAAAACTGTTATCTCTCGCTTTAATCACCATATATAGACCTCCAGGACCCTATGTCAATTTTCTAAAAAAGTTTTCTGATTTTATTTCTGATGTACTAGTTAAAACTGATAAAATACTAATTGTAGGAGACTTTAACATCCACATATATGACGCTAACGATACATTAGGGCTCGCATTTACAGATTTACTACAATAACTTGGGATAAAGCAAAACTTTGTTGGTCCAACCCACCGCTTAAAGCATACATTAGATCTAATTTTGTCCCATGGAATTGAGGTCATTGATGTAGACATTATACCACAAAGCGATGACATAACAGACCACTACCTCTTATTATATAAGCTGTGTTTACCTGAAATTAGCAGATCTGCACAGATATATCGTCCTGGTAGAACTATCGTCCCATCCACTAAAGACGAATTTACAAATAACTTACCTGATCTTTCTCTATTTCTAAATGCACCCGCGAACGCAAATGACCTTGATGTAGTAACCAACAGTATAGATGCTATCTTTACTAACACACTAAATACTGTGGCACCCATCAAATTAAATAAGGCTAGAGAGAATAAAACTACACCATGGTATAATAGTCATACTCGCGCTCTCAAAACAGCAACTCGTGCCCTGGAACGTAAGTGGAAAAAAACTAAATTAGAGGTCTTTAGAATCAATGTCCAGCTATAGGAGGGCTCTAAAATCCGCCAGGGCTGAGCACCTCCGCAAACTGATAGAAAATAATCATAACAATCCGAGATTCTTATTTAACACCATTGGTAAATTAACAAATAATGGGTCATCTTTGGAACAAAATATCCCACCACAAATTAGTAGTGGGGCCTCACAGTGGCGCAGTGGGTAGCACGTTCGCCTCACAGCAAGAAGGTCGCTGATCACTGGTTCGAGCCTCGGCTGGGTCAGTTGGCGTTTCTGTGTGGAGTTTGCATGTTCTCCCTGTGTTGGCGTGGGTTTCCTCCGGGTGCTCCGGTTTCCCCCACAAGTCCAAAGACATGCGCTATAGGTGAATTGGGTAAGCTAAAATTGTCCGTAGTGTGTGAATGGGTGTGTATGGATGTTTCCCAGAGATGGGTTGCAGCTGGAAGGGCATCCGCTGCGTAAAACATATGCTGGATAAGTTGGCGGTTCATTCCGCTGTGGCAACCCCAGATTAATAAAGGGACTAAGCCGAAATGAAAATGAATGAATGAATGAATGAAATTAGTGATGACTTCATGATTTTTTTCAGTGATAAAATAGAAGGCTTCAGACAGAAAATAGAAGATGTTAAACTTTCTGCACCACATTATACTTCAGATTCATTAAACATTCCACTGAATCCAAAAAATCTACAGTGCTTCAAAATTATAGAACACAAAATTTTGAGAATTACATAAATATTGGAAATTGGAAAAATTGCTGCTTAAAGTTTTTATAATAGCAATTTGCATATACTCCATAATGTTATAAAGAGTGATCAGATGAATTGCATAGTCCTCCTTTGACATGAAAATGAACTTAATCCTGAAAACAAACTTTCCACTGCATTTCATTGCTGTCATTAAAGGACCTGCTGAGATCATTTCAGTAATCGCCTTGTTAACTCAGGTAAGAATGTTGAGCACAAGGCTGGAGATCATTATGTCAGGCTGATTAGGTTAGAATGGCAGACTTGACATGTTAAAACGAGGGTGATGCTTGAAATCATTGTTCTTCCAATGTTAACCTGAAAAGAATTGCATGCAGCCATCATTGCGTTGCATAAAAATGGCTTCACAGGCAAGGATATTGTGGCTACTAAGATTGCACCTAAATCGACAATTTATAGGATCATCAAGAACTTCAAGGAAAGAGGTTCAATTCTTGTTAAGAAGGCTTCAGGGCGTCCAAGAAAGTCCAGCAAGCGCCAGGATCATCTCCTAAGTAGGATTCAGCTGCGGGATCAGAGTGCCACCAGTTCAGAGCTTGCTCAGGAATGGCAGCAGGCAGGTGTAAGCACATCTGCACGCACAGTGAGGCGAAGACTTTTGGAAGATGGCCTGGTGTCAAGAAGGGCAGCAAAGAAGCCACTTCTCTCCAAAAAAAAAAAGAGGGACAGATTGATCTTCTGCAAAAAGTATGGAGAATGGACTGGTGAGGACTGGGGCAAAGTCATATTCTTCGATGAAGCCCCTTTCTGATTGTTTGGGGCATCTGGAAAAAGGCTTGTCCGGGGAAGAAAAGGTGAGCGCTACCATCAGTCCTGTGTCATGCCAACAGTAAAGCATCCTGAGACCATTCATGTGTGGGGTTGCTTCTCATCCAAGGGAGTAGGCTCACTCACAATTTTGCCCAAAAACACAACCATAAACAAAGAATGGTACCAAAACACCTTCCAACAGCAACTTTCAACAATCCAACAACAGTTTGGTGAAGAACAATGCATTTAACAGCACAATAGAGCACTGTGCTATAAGGCAAAAGGGATATCTAAGTGGCTCTGGGACCAAAACATTGAAATTTTGGGTCCATGGCCTGGAAATTCCCCAGAGCTTAATCCCATTGAGAATCCCATTGAGAACTCAATCCCCAAGAGGCGGGTGGACAAACAAAAACCCACTAATTCTGACAAACTCCAAGAAGTGATTATAAAAAAGAATGGGTTGCTATCAGTCGAGATTTGGCCCAGAAGTTGATTGAGAGCATGCCCAGTCGAATTGCAGAGGTCCTGAAAAAGAAGGGCCAACACTGCAAATACTGACTCTTTGGATAAATGTCATGTAATTGTCCATAAAAGTCATACAAGTTTCAAGTGCTTGTAATTATATTTCAGTACATCACAGAAACAACTGAAACAAAGATCTAAAAGCAGTTTAGCAGCAAACTTTTTGAAAACTAATATTTGTGTCATTCTCAAAACATTTGGCGACGACTGTATGTTAGACCCAATTCCAACAAAATTACTGAAAGAGTTGCTACCTGTAGTAGGAGAACCTCTTCTTAATGTTATTAACTCTTCTTTATCTTTAGGCCATGTTCCAAATCATTTCAAGCTAGCTTTTATTAAGCCTATTATTAAGAAACCACAACTGGACCCCAGCAACTTAGCTAATTATAGGCCTATTTCAAATCTTCCATTTATGTCTAAAATACTAGAAAAAGTAGTTGCTGCCCAATTATGCTCCTTTCTACAGATGAACAATGTTTTTGAAGTGTTTCAAAGGCCTTCAAAGGGTTTCAGGCCTCATCACAGTACAGAAACCGCATTAGTGAAAATAACCAACAATTTACTCTTAGTTGCTGTCCAAGGGTGCATCTCGTTATTAGTTTTACTTGATCTCAGGGCTGCATTTGACACCATCGACCACAATATCCTCATAGATCGCTTAAATTCTACAGGTGTTTAGGGACAGGCTCTACAATGGTTTAAGTCATACTTAACTGACCGTTGCCAGTTTGTGAATATAAATGGACAGCTTTCACAAGTCAGGCCAGTAAAGTATGGGGTGCCTGAAGGATCAGTTTTAGGCCCTTTGCTGTTTACGATATACACGCTACCCCTGCGAGACATTATTAGAAGGCACGGGATCCCCAATTATACTCTATATATATATATATATATATATACATGATACCCAATTATATATTTCAACAAAATCTGATGAGACATCTGAACTGTCTAAGCTAACTGAGTGTATTAAAGATGTTAAAGACTGGATGACCGACAATTTTCTGCTCTTAAATTCAGACAAAACAGAATTATTACTTATTGGGCCTAAATCCTGTACACAGCAGATCTCACAACTCAACCTGCAATTAGAGGGATACAAAGTTAGCATTAGCTCTACTGTAAAAGATCTGGGCATTATATTAGACAGCAATTTAACTTTTGAAAATCATATCTCCCATGTCACAAAAACTGCCTTCTTTCATCTGAGAAATATCGCTCAGTTACGAAATATGCTATCCATCTCAGATGCAGAAAAGCTAGTTTATGCTTTTATGACTTCTAGGCTGGATTACTTCAATGATCTGTTCACTGGTTGCCCAGCATCATCTATTAATAAACTTCAGCTAGAACAAAATGCAGCTGCCAGAGTCCTTACCAGGTCTAGAAAATAGGATCATATCACCCCAATTTTATCCTCCTTACACTGGCTGCCTGTTAAGTTCTGTATTGATTACAAAATATTGCTTCTTACCTATAAAGCTTTAAATAATCTAGCTCCTGTTTATCTAACCAACCTTCTGTCTCGCTACAATTCAACCTGCTCTTTAAGATCTCAAAACTCAGGACTTCTGGTAGTACCTAGAATAGCAAAGTCGAGTAAAGGAGGTCGAGCCTTCTCATTTATGGCTCTTAAACTCTGGAATAGTTTTCCTGATAATGTCCAAGGCTCAAACACTCTTTCAGTTTAAAACTAGATTAAAAACATATCTTTTTAGTAAAGCATACACTCAATGCATTGCATAACGGTATGATGCATGAGTGTGCTCCACACAGGTGAGCTGGCTTGACAAGCACCTGTACAACACACTCCTCCTTTCTTAATGCACCAGACATTGTATAAGAAACTCTCATATGCTTTACATGTTTGTTTCTATGTTTGTTAATATAACTGCTATTTTTATCTATAACAATCCATTTTTGTCATCTTGTTTAAATACACTATGAACAGCAGGTACGCTAATTATTTTCTTTATTTTCTATTTCCACCTGGGGATACTCATCCCAAGGCTCCTACAGACTATGCAGTGCCATTGATGCAATCCAATTTGTGGAACTGCACTTCGGTGAATATGCTCTTCAGTGTTTGAACTTTTAACAGGGAAATTTAAACCACACTGAACTGAACTGAACTAAACTGAACTTCAACTCTGAAATCTGGACTTTACTAGAACATGTTAAGCTGCTTTGACACAATCTACATTGTAAAAAGTGCTATATAAATAAACTTGAATTGAATTGAATTGAATGTTTCTTTGACATTCTGATCAATTCTGATTATTATAGAGTATAAAATTATAGAATGGATTATTCCTTTAACGTTCATATGACCAGGAACAAAATATTCGTAAAATACAGTAGGGTGTTTTACATGTTCAAAATGACTAAAAAAGGTCTGCACATACTCTCAAAAAACGTCAAATCAAAAAGTAAAATGAAGCAATATAAGCAGTTTACTGGAAAAAAACATTTCCAAGCATTTGCCCCTATTTCAGTAAAATGAGGATATCACTTCGTCTTGCTTGTGTGCAGAGAGTGTACAGACGTTTTTCAGTCACATTATGCTTTGGAATTAGTTTTATTTTTATTTAATTTATTATTTTTTTCAGTTTACAGACCTATTGGATTGTTTCGATTGTGTGGTGAGTTTTTGGTTGCTTTTCTGCAGTTTAGTGTAAAGTAATGAATTACAAATACTTGAATTATTTTAATTGAGTAGTTTTTCTCAGAAATTGCAAGTTGTTTAAAAAGATGTGACATTTTACTTTTGCTTGAGTACATTTTTAGTGCTGTAATAATACTTTCACTGTACTGCTTTCACTGCTTTTATATGTTTATTTTTTTCCTGTCTATGATTGGCAAGTAGAATAATCAGTCTCATAATTCCAGTCCAATCAAACTGCGCATAGGAAAAAAACGCATCAGACAAACTGGCTTTTAAACATAAGAAGATGAAGGATGCCTACTGTGTAATGACTGAAATTGTGAAATGGCCTTAAACAATATTTAAATGCACTACAGACTTTACAGTTACTTTATCAAATACACGCACAAATTGGATGTATTCTATCAGTGTTGCATGAGCTTGATTTGGGGCTGCAACTACTAGACAGTCATACTGTAGCTTGTTATTCAGAGAACAAAATGTATAACCTAAGCATTAACATATTGTCACAGCTAGATTTTTAAACAACATAGGCGCATTCTGAAAATGTACTCCGTATACATTTCTGGAGAGAGCAAATTATGTAGCCAGAGGTACGTATGGCTGCATTTTGTCTTTAAAACGAATGCTAGGGGGAAGTATGACGCAGTTCCTTTTCGCGATTATCAGCTGACTGCTTACCTCCGTATGGACAACTTTCCAGCTGTTACCAGTTTGTCCAGTGGTTCCCCGCGTATGTCAGCAGACTTGTGACGTGGAGCAGAGTTGACCACAACGATGGGGTTCGAGTCCGACAAAGAACGGTTACAGAAAGCAGGTAAGACAAAAACAAAAGGCAAAAAATCAAATGAACAAGTAAATAGCAGGGTGAGAAAGTGGTAAAATCTGAAAACGTGGTAAAAATCAGGCTGCCGCAAGGGCTTTTCTTTTTCTGAATTTGACCCTCCTGGGATGTATTTGGCACTCTCCAGAAATGTATATAGGGGTAGGTATTCAGAATGAGCCTGGGTTGTTTTTAAACATATGAAAATGTTTTTAATACATTTAAAAGTCTAGACATTTTTAATCTTTAAAAAACATTCCAAAATAACAATAACTTTACAATCATACAGCATATTTTGTTAGCTGGTCTATGCGTTCCATTCTAGAGTTGTTAGGCATCTCATAGCGAGCAGCTTCCCACATGCAGAGCCCAGGCAGAGGTTAAGCACAACGTCCTGGTGTAGAATTATTATCCAACCCTGGATGAAAATGCCTTGTGAAATACAAAAGTATAAGAATAATCAGTTCGACAGTATGTGAGCTGTATACAAACAAGGTTGAAGACTTTGACCCGCGTGTGGGTATGTTCTTCCTAGCGTGGGATGTAGCGTCATGGGAGAAGACATGCCACCCAGCTGACCTTGCAGTAAAGCGTGCAATAATTTATTCATTGCTTATCGTACTGGTTTTGTACAAGTCGATGCGATGGAAATGCCTTTTCCCCTCACTTTCTGCCTTTTTAATAGGTTCCCTTTGAATTGTACTTTGATCCGGTGTGAGACCTATCAATTTCATCTCCATCTTTGCTCAAGAGCATCCAGATTGTGATCTTAATTTGCAGTCTAATCTATTTGTTTTCAGTGACTTTTTCTCCAGCTGAGATAAAGTGCAAATTGCCATTCTCCTTTAGATGATACAGTAAGCATGCCCACCGCCGTAGTAAAATGAAAAGTCACCTTTAGATCTAATTATTTAAACTGCAGTGGCTCCCAGAGCTATTAAATGGCTCTTATCTAAGAGTGTCCAGCTGGCAGTGTCAGATAAATGCCACACTATGAATCTTCTGTAAGTTTTTTACTATATTAATCAAGTTTTCAATGACATGCTTAAACAGAGCATAGCAAATACTGTGTGCTTTCACATTATAAAGAAAAAATACACATATTAATTATAGAAATCTATTATTCATATTAATTATAAATATCTATCTATCTATCTATCTGTCTGTCTGTCTACATGCACATATTTATTTACTATTTATATTTTGATTAAAAATATATATTCTGAAATTGTATTTCTTTTGTTATGTAAATGTTATCGAATGTTATGTAATGGATGAGCTGGGTTTATACTGCATTAATTGGCATGTTTTTTTTTTACAGAAAAACTTAAAAGTTATAAAAATTCATATTTTTAAATGTTTAAATATTTACAATACTCTTTCTTTCTTGGTACCAGCATTACTTGGAAAAAAAGCCACGGTCACATTTCTTCCTTGAATACGCAACATACTGTCATTTATTATTTAAAGACAGCAGAATAAAACTAACCATCAGTTGTCAAAATAAAATATTACCCCTAATTCTTCACTGAGAACTGTCCGTCTGTTTGCATGTCTTGGATGTTTAATGATAGCAGTCTATTGCATGCAGAATTGAACACAAAAATAAACATTTGATTAAACATTCAGGGACACGCACTCTGTGTAATTAAACAGTATTAGGTTAATTACCTCTCCCGCGACAGTCTAATTAAGTAGACGGAGCTTGACATCCCTTCAGGTGTGGGTTACGCAATTAGGTGTACTTTTACAATTACGCACAAGTATACAGAGAGGTGAGTCGCAAAGATTATGATCCCTGAAACTGACCTCAGGGGAAAAGTTTCCAGAAACTTCCTTCAGTCACAGGAAGTCCTCAAGGAAAAAAAGCCATTTAAAACAATGTCACGCTTTCAACACATCATCTGATTGGCTGATTTAAAGGTTATGTCACTAAATTGACTTGCACGCATTGATTTTTTCATCTTAACTCTGCTTACAGAAGAGGAATGAGTATGAAGTCTTCTGACACCTTTTGGAACTGGAGGATATGATCAAACAGGTATCATTACATGTGCTGTCAAGGCCATTGATACGTCTGTAAGCATGAGCAGGCATCTTATGCGACTCATCAATTTTAATGAGGTAAACATTTGGCTGATTCGTTTTAAATAAATTAATGAGATAAGTATTCTGCTGATTTCTTTTAAATTGCTTCACTCATTCTTGCAATTCACTTTGTCTGTGAGGTATCATTAAAGTTTAATGATGCTTATTGGAAACAAAGTTAGCTGAAAAGGCTTACTGTTAGGAGGTAAAGTGTGAACAAATATGTAAAGACAAATATATACTAGGGCAGCACGGTGGCGCAGTGGGTAGCACAATCGCCTCACACCAAGAAGGTCGCTGGTTCGAGCCCCGGCTGGATCAGTTGGGATTTCTGTGTGGAGTTTGCATGTTCTCCCCATGTTTGCGTGGGTTTTCTCCGGGTGCTCCGGTTTCCCCCACAAGTCCAAAGACATGCACTATAGGTGAATTGGGTAAGCTAAAATTGTCCGTAGTGTGTGAATGGGTGTGTGTGGATGTTTCCCAGGGATGGGTTGCAGCTGGAAGGGCATCCGCTGCGTAAAACATATGCTGGATAAGTTGGCAGTTCATTCTGCTGTGGCGACCCTAGATTAATAAAGGGACTAAGCCAAAATGAAAATGAATGAATGAATACTACTGATGAGAAATGTAAGCAGAAATTCCATGTGATGAATTATTATTATTAATAATTAAATTAATGCTTAAAAGGAGTTGAAAATGTTCTAAAAAATAAATGTCACACACACTTATGACATTTCACCAAGTTTTGTATCCGGAATGAACAAACAACAGATAAAAAGCTTAATGTTTGTGACAAACAACATTAATGTGGATCCCTGCATTATGGATTTGTTTATTTATGATTGCATTATTTTAATGTACATTCTATTTTTGCAATGTTAGGTCCTGCAATGCTATATGATTTTCAAAATTGTGATAATCAATCATGGTTGTCATGATAATTCAAATGTAAAATGGTAATACAGTACTAACCATTTTTAGTTTTTTATTTACTATAGTTTACCCTGAAACCAGTAATCACGACAATATTACTATCATTGGTAAGGTTGTTTAAATGTTTTTGAAGTACCTAATGCATACTTAGGTTTAATGTATTTGATAAAAAAATACAATATAAGTTTAATATTGCAAAATATAACTAAAATGTAAAAAGGTTTGACTGCAAATAAACATCATTTACTTTATATATGTGGGTAATTCTGACGCCTCCTAGATTTACCTCAGATTAATTTTCAAAAAATAATAACTCATTGAAACGCTTTTGAATCATACACACAATTATTTCAAGTTATTTCTACAAAATATCGTTTGTATGTGTATTTAGGGATCTTAAAAATGTTAACTTAAATACTCTCACTAGACCTATTTTCAGCCTCCTGAATCTTACATTCAGCTTAAATTGTCATGGAATAATAAAGTCTTTTTTTTCAATAATCTTTTTTTGTGTGTGTGTGTGTGTTTACATTTGCATGAAACATATATTTTCTGTATTATTTGTCATTTATGTTATTTTAAAAAATAATTCTTTTGTTCCTGTCCCATACATTCTGCACAACTCTGTTACATCAGTTATACAATCTGTAACGCACTTATAAAAAATGCATGTGACTTGCTCAAAGTGATGTCACTTCCTCTGCCGGGAAAACCAGCAAGGCACTGAGGCATGTCATTATTCTTCTTTCATTAATTGGTACAAAATGTTTAGGATACAAAGGATGTCAAATCTGTTAGTGGTTTAAAGGTGCCCTATAAAGAAAATCTGGGCATACCTCGGCATAGTCAAAAAATATGAGTTCAGTACATGAAAATGGCCATACTGTGAGCCTCAAACACCATTGTTTCCTCGTTCTTATGTAAATTCCATGAGTGTAAAACCTCAATGAAAAGCAGCACAATCAGAACACAATACAGACTGTTGCATGACTCACGGGGCAGGGGGCACACTCTCAAGATTTGCATGTACTCTAGGTCACATTCTACATCATCCGGACCTGAATAGCAGCCACATAAACATCATCAGGAGATCATCAGCCAAAACACAGACTGATGTGTTGTACACAAGATAATTAATATGCATTCCCAGGCTGCATTTTCAGATTACAACAATGATCAATTAGCTTCCTTGTTTTTGAGTGTATCCAAGTTTATGTTAAACTTACTCTATATGTGGACTCTTATTTTGAAAATGTAAGACGCAGAAAAGTCAAAGCTAGCTGCACCAGTTTGTTTTATGTATTCCATGCCACTCTGAAGAGGTATAAGGTACCTTTTGTTAATGTATCATGTTTATAGTGAAATAACAAACACACAAAGACTGCAGAGTATTGTGGTGAATGCACGTTCAAGCATCGTGTCTTATCACTCAGCACTTACTGCAATTGTAAGAGGTTGATTTTAATTCCTGACTCTGTTTATATTTACATTATAGCCTCAAAAAGACTCATCCAGTCTTTTTTTTTAACATAGATTTTTGTAAACCTTTTTTGTAGATTTACAAAAGACTCACAAAGCTTCTCCTACAGCAGCAAATTCAATTTTTCTTTTTGATATTTGGCGGCAGTTTATAAGGAAGTGTCGATATTGTTCTCTTTGACTCATTGGATGGAAATGCTGCATTATTTCCAAATCTGTTATGTGATATTCCAGTTTTGCGCATAAATTAATTTGCATCTTTGTATGGGAACATAGCTACTGAGAGCTGCAGAGCAGAGCTCATTAATATTCATGACCAATCCAAATATGGTCAATATGGAGCAATAAGCAAATTTTATGGAGTAATAAGCATATACATTTTTTATTTTATTTATTTATTTATTTATTTTTTATTTTACTTAAGGCACATATCTACTATGTACAAATCAGAGAACAATTTAACCTAATAAATAAGTGCAGTATATTGCACCTTTAGGAAGATAACAGAATCAAACATAAGCAAATGTTCTCATCACATTTAAGCATTTTGCATTATTTTACATTATTAATAAATTCAGTGAAAATCATACATTTGTTGTATGTCATTCCAATGGCAATTATAAAATGATTTCAACCCACATCTCATGTAAGCATTTATTTATTTGCTCATTACCTGTGTACTAACAGGATAATGTACAGTCATTATTGCAAAATGAATCCCTTAAGGGTGAAACAAGATGAGGGCATTATCCCTCTATACATTATCCTTACATATCCTCTTACTTGAGGCAATTAGCTATGGCCCTTAGCAGTGATGCAATGCTAGTTTTCAACTAGAAACCAGAGACAGTTCAGTCGAGTAGCACTCGACCTGTACCGATAAACTGTCTGACCCACACAAGCTATTTTCACCATCATCAACATCAGATTCAGTCACAATTATGTCATCAGTATCAAACTTGAGGACTCTACCACATTAGATAAGCAGATTAGACACACTTATTCTCCAATCCATTTGTAGACTAAAAAGCTTTTGTCAAGCGCAATAATGGCTCAAATAAGGCTCTTTCTGACCATTTCAAAGATACCACAGGGCACAAACTTGGCTTTCTCTACGAATGAAGACTGCCAGCAAAGCGCCACAGAAGAATGGCAGAATGTCAGGAAGTTCTTCATCCCAGTAATATGACACTGATCTGCTGGCAATCAGTAAATAACCAGAAACCATTCATCAAGAATTACTAGCACTCCTGTGAATTTTGTATTATTTTAAAAATATTTCTGAAGTGCTTTTTAACAGAGCAAGGACTTTTTTTATGGAATTTCCAATAATGTTTTTTCTTCTTTTTTTTTGTTTGGTTGGAATAAACAGAGCACTGTAAAAAATGCTTGGTCCCACACAATTCCTTCATGTTGTCCCAACACAAATCTATTAAATGATTAACTTATTTTATTTTACAAATTTAAGTAGATAAACACTAAAAAACAAAATTTATGAACAATACAAAATTAAGTTGTCCCCGAAAAAACGTAAGAATTGTGTTGATTCAGCACATTTTAAATATGTAGTTTGAACATGTCACGGGTTGTGGGTGGAGGGAAAGGAGCGAGGACTCAAGTGCAGGGAAAATGACAGAACAAGCAGCAAAAATAATTGTTTGTTTGAGTGAGTTTTTAAAATGTTAAAAGCTAATTTTATGGTCAATATCATCAGCCCCTTTAAAAATTTACTTTAAAAAAAAATTTCAAATGGCTACAGAAAATCAAATGTTATGCAATAACTTGCCTAATTAACCTAACTTGCCTAGTTAACCTAAAACCCTTGTTAAACCTTCAAATTTAACCTGAATACTACTATTTTGCAAAATAACTAGTAAAATATTAGATACAAAATTGTGATAACAAAATAAATGAGTTCTTACAACTAGTATGTTGGGCGGCGCAGTGGGGAGTTTGCATGTTCTCCTTGTGTTGGCGTGGGTTTCCTCCTGGTGCTCCGGTTTACCCCACCAATGCCAATGTCCAAAGACATGCGCTATAGGTGAATTGGGTAAGCTAAATTGTCCATAGTGTATGAGTGTGAATGAGAGTGTATGGGTGTTTCCCAGTGATGGGTTGCAGCTGAAAGGGCATCCGCTGTGTAAAACATATGCTGGATAAGTTGGCGGTTCGTATCTGCTGTGGCGACCCCAGATTAATAAAGGGACTAACCCGAAAAGAAAATGAATGAATGAAATAGTATGTTTAAAAATGTGTTGAAGTAATAATTCTTCTCTACCTTAAATAACACTTGGGAAATATATTTGAAAAAAAAGGGAATTTTACAGGAGGGCTAATAGTTCTGACTTCAACTTTAGGTGTTTCAAAGAAACCGGACCCTGATGATTTGTGTTCACAGTCAAGTGAAAGTTACATTTTTCATGGTCTGAGGTTTT
Organism: Danio choprae; assembly: GCA_903798125.1. Taxonomy (NCBI): domain Eukaryota; kingdom Metazoa; phylum Chordata; class Actinopteri; order Cypriniformes; family Danionidae; genus Danio; species Danio choprae. The sequence goes on along the minus strand of CAIGQW010055454.1, from coordinate 2,229,801 downwards.
GATGAGTGCAGAGAAATTTCTGAAGCATAGCAGAGACTGAATACATGAATACATAAATAAACCTACATTCATCCTAGCATACAAACAAGAGCAAACTAAAAGGCATAATGCATGGCAGAGGGACCTGAGAGGACTCGTGGGAAACAAGTTAACGGTCTATAACTGTACTTTTAGAGTAATGTGATCGCGATCTGGCAGAAAAGAGACAAACAGTCTGCAAAGTGATAGGATAAACATAAACTTTTTCTTCGATTTATATTGACTTTTGAATGGACGCTTAAAAGTGTTATGCATTTAAGAAAATACTATTAATATTACATATTATTTATTAGCTAAATATATGTTTATGTGCCCTTGTGCAAGTGACTGTATACACTGGAGGATAAAAGCAATATATTTGCTTTATTGGTTCATGTTGTCACACCCCCTGCACGTTCTATCAGCCCCGATCACCAGTCACACT
>CAIGQW010055454.1:2185368-2202981 GCA_903798125.1 Danio choprae | reverse complement strand
GTGCTCCGGTTTCCCCCACAAGTCCAAAGACATGCAGTATAGGTGAATTGGGTAAGCTAAATTGTCCGTAGTGTATGTGTGTGAATGAGTGTGTGTGGATGTTTCCCAGTGATGGGTTGCAGCTGGAAGGGCATCCGCTGTGTAAAACATATGCTGGATAAGTTGGCGGTTCAAAGGGACTAAGCCGAAATGAAAATGAATGAATGAATCAATGATTGCAAAGAATCACCCGTTTTTAAGACAATTCATTTGCTTCTAAAAAGTGAAATTTTAATAAAAATAGTGGATTTTTTTCTCTTCCACTTGATATAATTAACACTTTTAGCAGTGTAGTTTTTGTGCGCAGTTATCATCTTTATCCGTGTGAGAATCTAAACGTGTACATGAGAGAACAGGAACAGATGATGTTACCCAGCAGCCCCTCAGACAGACTTACATGCGCTTCTTGTTTTCTTGCCACCTCCACTGCCTGTCCACTCTATAGCTAACCCATCTGCCAAACTGAAACACTAGTTGAGAGTCATGGTGAAGGACATTAAAGGAAGGAATGAGTTACTATTCAGTTTGAACATTTATGGTGTATTACATTTGTTTCTAGGATATACTATATATTGTGATACAATGATTAGATTAGCCTTTGTTTAGTCAGTTTAAAATCAAAACAATATTTTTTTGTGATTATAAAACACAAAAATAAATTTAGTCTAATAAAATAACTGTAATATAGTAAATAGGATTATATATACATATAGTTTTACACTCATTTTCTTTTAAACAACTACAATGATTTTCCAGAATCCCACTAACCCATGACGATATCTATCTTATCAATATTTTAGCACAAACTTTAGCACAAACGGTTATCAACAATTTAGTGTTACACCGAGCAGCACACTGTGAGCTGCTGCCAAAGAAGTGTCCACAGGCTTTATTTAGTGTGTTCCTGTAGACAGTGCTGTTAGTTTCTCTCCTGGGCCTTCACTCACTCTCAGACAGACCTCTGGCCTGATCCCACCTGTGATGCTCTTTCCTCATAATGAGCTTAAAGTCCAGGGTCTCGCTCTTGGCCCTGACAGGGACACTCGCCGCGCCATAGACTCTGTTTAACCGACCTTATAATGCATTTGCAGAGCCTGAGGGTCATCCCAAATGTCAAGTAAATAACACGAGGATGCAGTATCTGCTTGAGGAAAGGGAAATCCAATGATTCTTGTGATTCACACAAGAGAATCCCTGAACATACAAGTGCCATTGTATCAACTTATTATAACTTAAAAGTCTTTGTGAACCGTATTTACAACTGAAATGGAATATTGAATAGAGGCTGGGTTGATTGATTATTGGTTGGAGAGGTTTGGCTAAGCATATTTCGCCCAAGTCAATCAGAGAAGGACTGATTTTGATTAAAGATTATCAAAACAAACACTTTTAACTTGCACAGATTAATTGTTCACCTTAAAGGGGTAGTTCAGCCAAAATTTCCTGTGGGTGAGTGAATTAACAGGAAAGTTTCATTTTTGGGTGATCTATCCCTAACAATGTGCGCTAGTGAATAAACATTTCATGCAGACTTTAATTGTTAATTATTTTGTCTGACATGACTTTTGTGGGCATGAGAGGACTTTACCTATAAGAAGAGTTGGAGATAAAAAAAATTGGCCTTCTGGCTTTCTAGATTTTATGAAAGTATGAATAAACTAGAATTTTCCTGTGGTTTTGTAAATCTCTTAACTGTTTATTTTTATATTGTTCATATTTTCTTAGCTGTCACATATTCATTGTTTATAATTCATCTGTTGGAGTTGTATACTTGTATTTTAATTCATAAATTGTACAATTGGCATAAATTGTTAAATTTTCATCAGTTTATTGAAAGCTAAAAAAACGTCCGAGTTGACCTTGCAGGAAAACACAAGTAGACACACTCCCAGGTTTAGGGGGGTGGGATGTTAAAGGATTTGTTCCAAAATGCACAGGAAGAATTAAACATGCATGTTCAAATATCTGTGAGATGCAGATCTGATTATAGTAATCTTTTATTTTTTATTCACATCCATTGCATATTAAGTGTGCCATATGCTGGTTTGCTACCACAATTAATTGAAAAAGCAGAAGGGGAGTGACATTGGTTTTACACATATGGTATTGTACGAGCAGTTACTGTAAGTCGCTGCTTGACAATTGTAACAAGCACAACATTTTTTAACTTTGGTTTTACATTGCATGCGATCTTCCCATATAGTGTGTGTTGGTACATATAGCTTAAATCTTAATAATAAAGGCCTTATGCAACTTATATGACTAGACTCTACTGGACTTCTGTGTGTGATAATTGAGGTTTAACTTATGCTGAATGTCTGCTTGCTTGTGTTTTTTTGCACAACGCAATTTGTAAAATAGAAAAAAACAGAGCTAAAGGATTTTTTTTTTACTTAAAATATAAAAAAAATTTCTAAAGCAAAGGTAAAGTCTTTCCATCTGGCTGCTCTTCCTGTTTGTCAAGTAATTTTTCATTCATTCATTCATTCATTCATTCATTCATTCATTCATTTTCCTTCTCGGCTTAGTCCCTTTATTAATCTGGGGTCGCCACAGTGGAATGAACTGCCAACTTATCCAGCATATGTTTTACCCCAACTAAATGAGCCAAAGATGACAGTGGCAAGAATTCAAAACTCCACCAATTGATGGAAATTGAGGGGAAAAAAAGCCTTGGTGAGAAACCAGGCTCAGGTGGAAGACCAGTTCTCTTCTGGACAAATGAGTGAAAAAAGCACAGCTGCAGTCCAGTCAGAAGTGGACGACTGGTTTGTCTGGTTTGTCTCCTCCCACAAGCCCTGAGCTGCAGGTGCTATTTTTCCCACACCGGGTTTGGCAGTGTAAAAGGCTATTTGTCTAATTTCAGTGACTGCTGGAATATTGCTTTCCTTATTTGTTTGACATCGGGATAAAGCAGGGCTGGATCTGCAGAGAGCACGAGGCTCAAATACATCCCTAAGCCACTCAATGGCAAAAAGGCTAATGCTTTGACAAGAATTACAGTCACACGAATAATGAAACTCACAAGCTGAATCATATTTTAGTCTGTGCGGTGAATTAAACTGGTGAATGTTTAAGAATTGTATGAGAGGCTTACATAATTTGAGCAATACATCTTCATTTTTTTCTCTCTCTCTTTATATAAAAGTCTTACTAGAAAGACTTTTCAACTAAAAACATGCGAGATTTGAAGTCAAAAGCATCCATAAAATGCATGTTTAAATAAACATAAGGAAAGCAATGAAGTTAATGCAAACACTAAGTCTCGCTCCTTCTGATTGACTGCAAAATGTCTGCGAAGCTTGGCCACTTTGAATGGACAAGGACTGCTCAAGAGGTCATGTGACTGACAATTAAAGTAACCAATCACATTTAGTTTTGTGTCACGTCATGTTTAGGCAACACAGGTCCATTGGAAATAAGTTGTTTAGACTACATTTTTGTGAAACCGCAAAAATGTACTTGGCAAAATTGCTAAAAAACTAGGTGAAATGAATGTGCCAGGGAAGTATGGCAGCTGGCAACAACTTATTTCAGACGTACACAAATGTAAACAGCACCCTGTAGTGGATTTGTCATCTGAAACATGGAACAAAATGTACCTGGAATAACATATTTGACATTTCTCAATAAAAGGTACACTGTAAAAAAAATCTGTTAATTAACGGTTTCTGTATTTTGTGTTTTCCGTTTATTTACGGTTGTGAATTGCATTATGGGACCTTTATCTCTGCTCTGTCATCTTTTGATGTTGAAAATTCAACTCTACAGTTTAACAAAGTGACTTTTATTGACATTTTAGTAGTTTGAATAATATTATGTATAAGAAATAATATATAGAGAAATAAGTCTGTAAAATAACAGAACATGTACTAGCAGCTTATTACGAGTTTTTTTTTTATATATTATACAACACCAACCTAGACAAGATGTCACTTTCAACTATTAAAAATGTTAATAAAAGTCACTTTTTCCAACAATTTTAAGTTAAAAGTTGTCAGAAGAAAGATCATAATACGATTCAAAAGCATAAATAAACAAGAAAAAATATAAAAATAAAAACATAATTCACAAAATACGTAAAACTGCTAATTTACAAAAAACAAATGTAAACAATGTAGGCACATATTTCCAAAGAGCCTGGGTTGTGTTTAGAGGTGTGTAAATGTCCCGACAATACCAGATCAGTGCAACAAAAGTCTCAAAGTTTACTACAAAAATTATGCTTCAGGCTCCAAAAAGATGATTTAACCGATAGACACAGAATTCAGGAGCACAGTAAAAAAAATAAATAAATAACAACATTGTAAGCATGAAATTTTCTCATAAATTGTTTTACGCATTAACAGCATGTTACTTTGCATTGCACGTGGTAAATATCTGTTTGCATACCTGTACACTTTTAAACTCCAACAAACAATTTTGCAGGATTTCTGTGAAATTCAACCAATCAGTGGACAGCTTTGACACTTTCAGCCAACAGTCTAAAAAATAACTAAATCAAAAAATAGATGACACTGTTTTCTTTGCTTTTACTACATTTACATAAGCCTACTGCATATGTTATACACACAAATTCTGAGATGATCTTTAAAGATATATGCATTAAGGCTACATTATATGTATCGTTATTTTTTTTGTTCTCGTTTTTCTGACTACATGAGAGATTTTTGATATTGTACAACTGCAAAGACATCAAGAAAACACATTTAAACACAACTTTACAATGTTAACAACTTGGAACAAAACTTTCTGTAGCAAAAGGGTTTTGCTATTTTTCTTTATAACAAGAATGCATCTTGAATCATTTGGTAGCTGTAGTAAGTTTTTGACTGTCTTTAATCTGTGTTGAACTGGTCAAATGTTGTTATTTTATCCACAAACAAAAGTTCAATCTTTGTCTGAGATTAATTCAGAGTTTTAACGCACACATGCTTATGTACACAGTCAATGTCCTGCAGGATAATATGGATTATAGTGGGCTTTAAAAAATGTGGAAGTCAAAAACAATCTCTGATATTCTACGACTAGATTGATTGATGATTATTTTAGTTTTTGTTTATTCACATTTGCATGAGTCAGATTCAAATGGCATTTTCTTTCAATCTGGGCTGTAAACCAGCCTGAACAGTTGGCATGTTTGGAAAATGACCTTGATATACATGTTCTCCTTGTCACTCAGACAGCTATTAGTCGCTAACTCAGGCTAAAGAAGATCATTTCACATTTGCAACACACTAATGTGCAATCATGAAAAAAACAAAAAACAAAGCTTACATAAAAACACAGTATATGAGTTATTGCAGAATTTCAATTAAATATACAGTTTAGTTTTACTGTTGTTTGTTTTTTGCAAGATTGTTTTTTAATAAAGGAGATTATTACTTTCATTCAGCTATGACGCCTTAAAATTAATAAAATGTGACATTAAATACGTTTATATTTTTACAAATGATTTTAGTTTTAACTAGATTTGGTTGTAAAAAAGTTCTATTTGTCAAAAAGTTGTGTTTTGGTTTCCATTCAAATATTAATGGGGGTGGTCTAGAGTGTATTTTTAAGGCTTGGTTGTGTTTATGGGGTGCAAAGCAATGTGTGCTCATGCTTCATTCACGTAATTTTTTCATAGATCTTACTTGCTACTCAGCTAACATGAAAACAACTATCATATTTTCTAGTTCCTTTGAAAGCCTGCCCTCAAGAGGCTCTGATTGGTCATCTAACATAATGTGCTGTGATTTGCGGAACGGCTCCATGTCACCAGGAAGCGCTTTGCCGTTGTGTAAATACACTGTCAGTCAGTGTAGCTGTTAGCTGTATCAGTTTGAGACTGAATCAGACAGAAAATGAAGAGGACACAGCTGAACTTCATCTTCAAACTGTCTTTCACATTTATTCGGCATGTGTAAGTAATCTGAAACATTCACATATCTTTTGCGAATTCGTTATTGAGATGTAGAATGCATGGATTCCGCATAGAGAGACACTGCAGTGCTGGTGAAGATTGTATGTGTTTACAGCGGTTTGACGGATAAATATGAATTTGTAGCTAAATTGTTAACGGTGCCAAACAGCGTTTCCCATTGTTTAAGTTCTTGTTTATGTCCTTGCTACAACATACCGTTAACGCTACAAACTATGCATGTAATAGATACATTTTTACAAATAAAAATACTTACAGGTTGTGGTTCACAATTCACAGCTTCCTCTATTATGGTTGAACTGTTCGTTCTTTGAGGAATTTTTAGCCGAATACAGCACTGAACTGGGAGACATTCTGGATGCTGTCAAATGCTAGAGATATATCTTTTTGAGCAGCCAATCATCCTATTTTCCTGATTTATAAAGCATCATGTGACACAGATTTTATTTTGACATTTTCAGATATTCCATTAAAGGGATTAATAGCACTTTAAATATATATTTTAAAAGTTATTTTAAAGTTGTAATCATATTTTAAATAATTGAGAATAACATTTTTAAAGCTTGGGAATACAAAGCATATTTCAAATATTATATTTAAAAATGTATCTGTTCTGTATGTATATAGAACAGTGTTTTGAGTATAATATTAAATTGTAAATGTAATGGAAATAAAACAAAATCTGAAACCAAATGTAATTTTATAGACAACAAATACATGAAAATTGTTTTTTACATCATTGTATGGCCATATATCTGTATATTTGTACTTGTACTTGTACTTGTTTTTCACAACCATAACTCAATTGTTAGGTTTTGGATCTTATCTAAAGTACTTGTTACTCCACCCACTTGAGGACTGTCATTACCTTTACATTTTTAACTAACATGGTTCAAATGATGGATCTTTGACAGGCTTTGGGAAACACATCACTTTCCCAAACTATACATTGCACTTTGGTAGGTCACCCGCAAGTTACATTGTTGTTTGGGAAACACACCACAGTTTACTGATTGAAGACCCCCTTACTACACACTAATCTTCTTTCATGGTATTACCAAGTCTTACTGCAAACACATCTGCTGCATTTTGTTGTCAGGGTCCCACATTATTTATCCTGGTCTTGTAAGTCACTCTGTCTGTCATAGAGACCACGAATTGATGATGACAGTTAATTAATTACAGTGTTTCATGCATATAATGAAATGTATGAGGCTTTGTTTGACCGTGACCCAAACAAAACCCTAAGATTGCTAATGAGGCTGTATTATTGTGAGAATGAATGTTGCCTGACCTGGCCTTTTATTCCATGTGTCTTAAGGATAAGCTATAAAGGGAACATAGAGGCCTGAACACAATTAGGTTCACGAAGTTTAAAAAAAAGATACAGACTCATTCCTGAAGATACAGAGCTGCCTACATAAACTATTGTTTAGAATTATGTGTGCTCTTGTTGCTTATTTTAACTTAAACTGCATTGCGGGGTATTCGTTATACCCCACAATGCAGTTTAAGTTGAGATGATTTAAAATAAGTTATTATTTCTGTATGTTTCCACATTTACAATCAAGTGATTTGTGCAACAGAAATAAGCTATTTACATTTTCCATTAGCCTATCAAGCTAAGTTAAATGTTTACACATTTTTACAAAGTTGACATAAACATGCGTCTACATGTGCTCAGAAGTGTTTAGGAAAAAGTCACAGTTTTCTAAGTATTACATATTTCACATAGTGTTCATGTGCTGCATATTTATGCATTTAATGGAGTAGTCGTGTACCTTTGATAGCTATATGCTAATGAAAGAATTAGCTTTGTGAAGGAAAATGTTATATTGAATATTTATAACAAGTAACAAAGGGATTGTTTCTATACATTTTCACAATTTTTATTTAAATGTGTCTGGGTAACAGAAAAATAACATTTGTCAGATTAGCCTATGAAGCTAAGCTAAATATTTACACATTTTTTTTACAAAGTTGACATAAACATACAAGTTTTCTTGTGCTTAGAAGTGTTTAGGAAAAAGTCACAGTTTTTCTAAGTATTACATATTTCACGTAGTGTTCATGTGTGCTTAATCAAGTATTAGTTTTGTACCTTTGATAGCTATATGCTAATGAAAGAGAGATCTTTTTAAATTATGAATGCAGTTTAAAATAGGATATTTATAAAAATTACAAGTTTTTGTACATTTTCACAATTTTAAACTAAATGTGATCTGGATGGCAGAAAGGGAACATTTATATGTCAGGTTAGGTCAGCCTGTCAAGCTAAGCTAAATATTTACACATGTTCAGAGATGAAGAAAACATGTATTTACTTGTGCTCAGAAGTGTTTAGCTTTATTTTCTAAGAACCCCATATCTCTTTAGTGTTCATGTGTGCTGTATATTCATACACGTTTTGGAAAATATATTTTTTTAATATATATTTTGATAACTAAATGCTAATGTGAGAATTAGCTTTGTGAATTATCTCCCTGCAAGGCAGGGAGAGTGCATGTTAACAACGTTTCCTCCTATGAAAAGTGTCTCAAATCAGGAGCTAATGTTCCATTCAAGTTAGTTTAATGTATAGGTAGACAGATATAGGAAGCAGACAGCAAGTGCTCATAGTTTTTTTGTTTTTTTTAGACAAAACCTCTGTTTGATTATGAATTGTTTGGAGCCATTTTGTCAGTATTTTGAGAGAAATATGCCTCCGTATAATAGTTGTGTGCTTACGTTGTGGGCTATTGTAAATATATTTTTTATTATTATTAATCTCTAAGTTTTTGAAGAACCCATCCATTTATTAATAAACATTAACTGAAATAATTAAATGTATTATTTTACATTTACCCATTTTATTTATTTCAGCTAGTTGCCAAAAAAGGCTAACATAAAACTAACATAAAAACAGAATAATTTAATATAGAATAACATAAATGAAAGCATAAAAAAATTATGTAAATAAAACTAATTTAAACTATTAACAAATACTACAATAGTTATTAAAATAACACTGAATTGAAGGCAATGAAAACAAAAGTTTTTACCAATTATTATTTGATCAACTGTTTAGATACCTCAACATCCACTCTATTTTATATTTAAACTATAGTAAGTGAAAGGATAATGATACAGTGAAGTCAAACATAAGAGCTTGCTGTGTGTGTTTTACCTTTTTTTTGTTGTTGTTGTTGTTTTTTTTTGTTTAGTCCAGCGAAGCCTTCAGTCTGTTTCTGTCAGCATTTGTATGTCCCATTGAAAGCATCTGAGCACTTTAGACTGAAATATTGATGGAAACGGCATTCATTACAAAGCAACACAGCGCTGCAAGACAGAATCTAAGGTTTTTGAACAAAAGTGGAAAAAAAAAGAATATTAAACCAAATCAAAGAAAATAAAAAACTTCACTGGCTAGTTGTGAATGACTCCAATGGTCAGTCTGCTGGGTTGTTTCAGGGCATGTTAAAATCCCTGTAATCCCATGTTTAACTATCTGAGGGATTCTTGTAATAAGGTAATTGGTCTCAATGGATGATAGAGTGACATCAGCTTTATAAATCATCAAATCTTTCTTCATGCTGGGGATAAGTCATAGCTGGACAGTGCTGTATGGATGTGACTTAAGATTTGCTGGAGGTTTATCCTGTGTGCTGTCAGTGGTGGTGTGTTATGGGATGTTAAAAGCCTCTCAGACCGTGCAGGGTAAGTTTAAGCACCTTTGGATTTGAAGGTCGTGGTTTTGATCCCTGTGCCTGATTGACTCAGATGTAAACCTGCTTTGAGGAGCCACGCGGACCAGATGCCTTCTGCTGATGGAGCAAACATAGAGGCTTCCTATAAGTAAATTTTTTAAACAAATGATGGTTATTGGTCAATATTGGTGTCTTTTTTAATGTAGAATAAATATAATGTAGATTTTATGCTTTATTATATTTTACTGTAGTTTCTACTGTATTCAGGAGTTAGTACTGTAAGGCTTCTTCTTTCATTTTTGTTTTACTTTGTAAAAATTGTTATATGTTATAATACATGCATTATTAAATAAAAAATACTTATTATTATTGTTATTATTGTTATTATTATATTAAATAATTAGATTTGTAGAAGGTCATGGTTTAGTATCAGTTTAATCAATGGTCAATCAATGTTTTTTATGAATGGTCAGATCAATTGAAAAAAATCTGAATTTACTAACAAATTTAACAATTATTTTACTAACAGCTTTTTTTCCAAAGTAGTCGTTTTGGTGTAGAATCAAGTTGCTAAAGGACTATTTTCATTTGATGTTTGATTTATTTGAGTTTTTCCATTTAACAATAATTTATATAAATTTTCATTATATTTTCATGGATAATACTTGATTCATTTTAATTGATTTATTTGCATTTGCTTTAATACTTGATTAATATGTCAATTATAATTTGATTAAATATGTTTTATTTAAAATAATATGAAATTAAAAAAAAAATCGGACTAAACATCCTCAATGGTTTTTTCCCCTACATCCCTACATTACTATTAGTTTGGCACTAAAATATCCTTGGCTCTGTGTTGTGTTGCCATTTCAGTCCAAATTTGGCTCCTGAGTCAAAACCACTCGACAACCGCTTTTTTTCTAATGCTTCACTGTTACACAGCCTTCATTTAAGTCAGAAGGGCACGACACACCCGCAGTATGTTTTTACAATATTGATGGTATCTATCATCTCCGCATTACCTGTCTTCAAGTGTCAGTTCTAAAGATGAATTTCTGCAACCTTTGCCTCTTATTTAGCGCTTCTCCATTTCTAAAGCAGGCTGCTTGAGGTTATTTTTGCCGTGCATCTTTTCCTCATCTCTTCTACCTGTCCTCTTTCCACCCACAAACCATCTCCGATATCCCACAAAGCACTGCAGCGCTGCCCTCTGAAGTAATGTGGTGACAAGCCCGAAAGTCTCCAAGGAGCTCTGACACGCTGCTGAATATCGTACAGTGTCAAGTTGTCAAACACTCCCAAAGAAATATGTGCGATGAGAGGATTGTGGGTGAAGCCTGTTTGCTGTGTTTGCTGTTTCAGGTAAATCGGCTGTCCTGCAATCTCAGGGCTGAATGGCCCTCAACAACTTCTAGGGAAAATATTATTCTCACGGTTGGTTTTCCAGGAAAAAAGAGTGTTTTGTGAAGTGGTCCATGTTTGCTTAGGGCTGGGTTATAGATTCAGATGTGCTGATTTGATTGGATACTGATCAACAAGCTCTTGATTTGATTCTTCATTTGATTTCAGTGATTACAGTTTTAAAACAAATGCTATTAAAAAGACAAGAATAGTGGATTAGAAGTCTCTAAAATATGTTACTGTATGTGGTCTAACAGCCACAGACTTTTGTCAAAGTGTAGTGAGTTTAGTCCACTTGGCACTCACTGTGGGTGGAGTGATACACACAATTGAATTGCCAATGGAAAGTATCTTTGAGCTCAAAAAAGTTGATAAATGTCACTAGATGATGTCATGTGTAAATTTGCATATTACTGATGTTATCACATCCTATTTATCTGATTGTGTTTAATAAAAGGTTGTATTAAAAAAAAAAAGGTCTGAATATCATAAAATGGTGCACATAGTGCAGTGTATTTAGTACAGTGTTGTCTGTCAGAAGTAGTAAACAAACCTAGACTCAAGTTTAGAAACTGGTAGATCACTAAAGCTCTGTTATTGTGAGTAGTATGTGCTCAAGAGAAGAATAAAAGGTCAAGTAAATTTTAATTCAAAACAAAGGAGAAGTAGATATTTGATTGTTCTGTGACAGCACAGCATGCACAACTTATGCTTGTCTATGTGAGCAGTGCTGCAGTCAACAGAACAAGCTGCTGTTGAGGCTCGATGAACAGAGCAGATAGAGGGAGAGATGTGACTACCAGAGAAACAAAAAAGCAGCTAGTTGCTATTTTGAAATCAAGTCACTTAAGGGCTCTTAAAAGTTGCAAAATCTAGTGACAGGCACAGAGATTGCAACACTGGCTGGAACAGAGCTGATTCTAGTAGAATATTGCATGGCTGTCAGCCAATCTTATTCGAGAACCAAACGTAACTGATTGATGAATGAATTAATAAACGAATTAATGAATAAAATACAGAATATCAAAGTATTATTATTATTATTATTGCATTTTTTCCCAGCTAAATGTTTGTTTTACCTCAGATGTCTCTTTTCACCCTGACTGAACTCTGTGACAAACCTTCTCACTGTACTCCATCTGATGCCACCTTTTAAGACTTCTTAAGCAAATGAGTGGCGTGCCTGAGGTAATCCTTCTATTTTAAGTTCAGTTTAAAGTGCACTGATTTAGATGTCTGTAGTAGACCACTTTTTATCATAAAAAAGTGAAATAACTGAATTGAAGATCATATAATAAGTGTAACGCTGACTGGAAGAAATGTAAATCTTTTAGAATGTTTGGCCAAGTACTGGAAGTTGAAATGATAAAGTCATGTCTAGGGTTTTGATGTATTACAAAACTTAAAAAGTACAGTGGTGGCAAAATTTTTATGTGGCACTACAGGAAATTATATTTATTTTTTAGCATTTTTACTTGAGCCAGACTGCAGTTCAGCAAAAGCGTGACATTCATTATTAAACTCATTTATTAAATGTAAATATTTATGTAGAAATTTACTTATGACCAAAGATTTATTAAATAATTATTAAATAAGCTAAGGTCGGGAAGATTTACAAGATTATTGAATTCTCTCATGCAAAAAGTTAAACAATAACTGTAAAAACAGTAATATTGTGAAATATATTTTTGATTTAAAATAACAATTTTTGCTTAAATATATTGTGCATCTTTTCCTATATAAATAATTCAGCATTAATTGTCAAATCTTCAGTCGCATGATCATTCAAAAGTAATGATCTTTTTTGATCTGACTCCATACATTTCAACAGTGACTCACTTTTTTATTATATAGAAAGAAAGAAAAAACAATATCTGCATATGTGTGCGACAAAATTATTTAAGATTGAAATGAATCTTCAATTATTGACATTGAAATACTTGTTCCAAATATTTAGACATTATTTTATCTCCAAATATTGATGTTACAGTATCAATGGTTGATAATGTTCCAAAGGACTTTAGATCACTCTAGTTTGCCATAAAAACTTGCAGCACTCAAATGTTAGCTTCCAGAAAGCTCTGTGTGAAATTTACAAAGAATCCAAAGAGACTGCAGACTCTTAACCTTGAACATAATGTTTGTGTCATCTTTTAAGACATGTATTATTGCATATCTCACAATACTGCATTCTCAGCGAAAATGAACACAAGGCAGTTACAGCAGGGCTTTTCCTGCCGAGTTTCACTCCACTAGCCGGCGCAGATGAAGTCTAATGTGTTCTTCATGGTGCAGCGCCATGCGGAAAGAGTCCATTAGCGGGGCACCACACCGGAATGTCCTTGCTATGTCAGCTCAACAGGGAGGGCAGGGCGCTTTTAACGCAAACCAATCCGAAAGGCATTACCCATGATCCCTGTGTCACCACAGAAGGAATAAGGATCGTGTGGTAAATCAGCTCAATGGCATTAGACTAGAGAAGTATTTGGCGCCAAACAGAGCCACGTTTAATAGCAGTTGCCTTTTTCGAGCACATTCTGGACTAGCCGGCCCCTTACACGCCCAAATGTAATTACCGGGCTGATCTGAGATCTGTATGAAAGGTAAGCTGAGCCACTCCAGGCATCCTGATGCGTGTGCGTCAGCTGAATCATCACCTGCTGCGGCTCCTCATTGCTGTTCACAAAGGGTTTAGAAGCAGAAAATAGCAGATAGGTCATCAGACAGGAAGGATTTCAATAACAATGTGTTGCTTAATCAAATATGATCGGCTTTCTACTGTCACTAGTGACTATTGTTACACACTGTAGTAGTCTCAGAAAGATTACTGCAGGACAGCAATGGCTTATAGCAAGAGGTATATTTAATACAAGAACAAAACAAACTGTACTATTGAGAAGAACAAACAAAAGACAATGTGTTCTCTACAGAAGTGCTGGTAATTTATTCTGAAATACAGAAGTCTGTTTACAAAACCTAGCGATCTAACTTTTGTCAGCATAGACAGCATCCCAACTGTAGTGGAACCTCAAAACTGATTGGTTTTGAACACTTTACACCGGCAACAAGTGTACATGACGAAGACATGACGAATTAAATTTACAAAGCAATTAATCAATGTGAATATGTTGGCCTTAAAAGTGCAGAGAAATATAAAGTTATAGAGATGATGAAGATTGCAGCTACACTTGTGAGGTCCCTCAAGGCTCTGTATTGGGACCGCTTGAAAAAGCTACTTTACTTTTCAAGGTCACTACAACTATTTTCTAAGATCTAAATATCTAAAAGTCATTAGATCATGATCATGGTCAATTTGAAATTTGTAAAAAATAAAAAGTTTTATTGGGTTATGTGAGCCCTTCCCTGGTGGTCTAGTGGTTAGGATTCAGTGCTCTCACCGCCACGGCCCGGGTTCGATTCCCGCTCACGGAACTTCCTTTTCTTTCCCAGAGATGGGTTGCAGCTGGAAGGGCATCCGCTGCGTAAAACATATGCTGGATAAGTTGGCGGTTCATTCCGCTGTGGCGACCCCAGATTAATAAAGGGACTAAGCCGAAATGAAAATGAATGAATGAATGAATGAATGAAGATTATTTTAAAAATTATCTGGTCCCACTTTATATTACTGTACTTGCAATTAAAAATAATTATCAGTAAGAACAAGTATTATCACAATAAGTGTATTGCACTATAACATTAATTTAAATATTAATACATGGTAGTTGACAATTCTGTTTTCTTTTGGGGCAATGTGTGATTCTCTGCAGTATCATTGGTGATGTAGGTTTTCATCTAGAACTCCACTGCTAAACATGATTATTTACAAGTTGCAGTTACAAATACCCTTGGAATTTGTTTTACATTATTTCTTCTTCTGTAACTGACTCTGACTCAGCCAAATGATTTTCCCCAGACTTGTTTTGTTTATAATGGAAATTGAATATAGACAAAGTTATGCAGTGGAAACTACAAACATGATGACAAATCACCTATAACAACTTTTAATGCTAAATATAATTTATTCTGGCGGCACGATGGCTCTGTGGTTAGCACTGTTGCTTCACAGAAAGAAGGTCACTGGTGGGAGTCTTGGCTGGGTCAGTTGGCATTTCTGTGTGGAGTTTGCATGTTCTCCCCGTGTTCGCGTGGGTTTCCTCTGGGTTCTCCGGTTTACTCCACAGTCCAAAGACATGCACTATAGGTGAATTGGGTAAATTAAATTGCCTGTGGTGTATGAGTGCGTGTGTAAATGCCAGAGTGTATGGGTGTTTCCCACTACTAGGTTGCGGCTGGAAGAGTATCTACTGTGTAAAACATATGCCGGAATAGTTAGTGGTTCATTCTGCTGTGGCGACCCCTGATAAATAAGGGACTAAGCCGAAGGAGTGAAACAAACAGCTCCACAGACAAAGGTGACAGGTACAATACACAAGTAGAGTAACTGTTGCTAATTTTAGCTTTCTAAATGTGTCTTGTAATACTTTAAAATACTATGCAGTTGTTTTGTATGCATTCACTTAATCAAGTAAATACCCTTACTTAACCCAACTAACATTTGGGTTCCCCCAAATGGCATTCCTAGAACTAAAATTGTTCCCAGTATTCCTGCAATGCAAACATGCCAAACAGTGGGTGCTTCTGTCAGTTCTATGAACTGTGAAAAGTTCCTCTGGTGCAAAAGCCCTTTATACTGTATGTTTTTTATGTCCTGAAGAGGCACACTAGTGAAATGTAAAACGAAAAGAAATAAAAAAAATTCAAAGTGAAGTTTAAAATTTATAAAAGTTTATATAGGTTTAATATTTTACATTTTGTTTAAATTCTAAGTGACTAACCTAATCTGCCAAATTTTTTACTGAGGTTTTCTGGGATTGTTTCTTATGTGAAGCATATGTGCGATACAGCTTTTATGAATAAATAATGCATTAAAAACATGTCTACCTTTTGAAATAGCCTTGGAGCACATCAACAATTCTGTACAATATTTCCTCAGCAGGCAGCTCTCCAAGTTTTGGATCAGAGCAAATGTTTATGTATAGCTTGTTTACAGTACCTAGCTTGTTGTAGAAGTGTTTAAACAACGCCGGCGGCTCCAAAAAAATCCGTTTTCTAACATTTGAGCAATGTTCATATTTGGTTTAGCTGGGAATTTTCCATTGTGTCCCACCAGTTGTGCTTGTTCTATTCTGTAAATTATCATGAGTGCGTTTAAGATTGTTCAAAAGAAAACCATTGCTGGTGATGTAATGATTTACTTGTTCTGCAGAACACCGTCCTCCTCGTCGAGAGCTGGACATTATTTTTAGACATTCAGTGAAGAGGAAAAAAAGAAGTAACCAAGACAACCGTGAATTCCATCCACAGGCAGTAGTAGGCAGTTGGCAGTGTGATCACCTTCAAATAATTTTTGAAACACTTATCACATTTTTCTTATTACATCACATGGGCTGCTGCTGAAATGTATGAGTCTACCCTCAACACGGCCCAAAAAGCCATTCCAGTGGTGTCTTCGTCAAATCATTGTGTAAAAAGTAACCTACATCAATTGTGAATCCACTAATGAACATCTCTCTCTCTCTCATTAATGTACATATACAGTACATACCCTATACATAGAATGACTTAAGGGTTCAAACTACAAACATAAAGCACTGTGAATATGTTGACCTAAAAGTACAAAATACATTTATTGAGATTAAGTTGTTAAAGATGAATAATTTACAATAAATTCCAATTTATTAGAAAATATGTACATATTCTGGTCAGCTACACTTGCGAGGTCCCACAGGGCTCTGTATTGGGACCTCTTTAAAATGCTATTTTATTTTTCAAGGTCACTACAACTGCTTTCTAACATCTAAATATGTAAAAAAAAGATCATATTATTGTATATAAAAAAAAATTTTTGTAAAAATTATTTAAAGAAATATTTTATTACATGGTGTATAACGTGTCATTAACTACAGTATGTGCATCAAAACAGTAAATCAATTGTAAATTCACATAATGAACATGCATTTCTCTCTCTCTCTCTCTCTCGCTCTCTCTCTCAACTGATATTTGACAAAATGAGGTAGAACCTCCTTTAGTGTGCTTCATATTTCACTAATAAGCATGTGACACTGGACTCTGCATATTTGTTTGACTTTTGACCGTGGATGAGGGATGAAGGAGACATGTGGTTAATGAACGATGACAAAATATGATCTGGGCTGTTAGTCCACTGATTAGAAGACTTTAAAAAGAGAGTGATTACGCTCACAGAGTACGCAGTTAATTAAAGTGAACTTGGCAGAACGCTGGTGTCGTGGAGAGGCCGCAATGTAAAGTTCTCAAAGAGGAAAGGACACATGGCTGTGTACTGAGGTTTACGCTTCTGGCCTTTCGCAGAGCTCCCTGATCAATGCCAATCCCCTTATGAGGTGGGGCATCTGGCATCTTTTAACATAATTGATTTCCACCTGTTGTTATCGCATTTCAGAGGATTCAACAGCCTCTGACCAAAATATCTACTGAGTGCTGCTCGCAGAGCTTGTGCTTTCACTCTTGGCTCCATATATG
>CAIGQW010055454.1:2170019-2184968 GCA_903798125.1 Danio choprae | reverse complement strand
GGACAATTTAGCTTACCCAATTTACCTATACCGCATGTCTTTGGACTTGTGGGGGAAACCGGAGCACCCGGAAGAAACCCACGCCAACACAGGAAGAACATGCAAACTCCACACAGAAATGCCAACTGACCCAGCCGAAGCTCGAACCAGCGACCTTCTTGCTGTGAGGAGAGCGTGCTACCCACTGCGCCACTGTGAGGCCCCAAATATATTATGTAAATACAAACTTTTAATCATTAACGATTAATCATTAAACAGCACTCGTTTCTTGCATTGAATTAGGTTTATTGAACAGTATTTTCTTTTCTATTTTCTAATAAAGTAATGTTAATTTCCATTTTTGATCATTACAGTGATTTCAGATTTTCCAACATTTTATAATTTTTTTTATTTTATTATTATTATTATTTTCTGACCATTATTGTCTCAGTGTAAACAACAAAAATTGTGAAACAGCAATGTCAGTAGTGGCAGACCAAATCAGCAATGATGCATAATATATTGTTTTTGCGGATACGTCTAGGATACGATTTTCTATCAACTCAACCTTTTTTTATTGTTTCCACTCTGTCTCTCCTGTTTTCTTGGTTGTCATGGCTTTTAACCTTTTTATCACTTGTTATAATAGCAACTCATTGTTTTGTTGATTTTGTTCACCTGCTCCTTTTTTAAATTATGCCATGCTAATTTTGCCCTCAGTTTTCCCCAGCTCTATGTCATGTATTGCCTTTTTTGAAGCTATCATGGTTTTGTCCAATTTGTATGATCCTGGAATATTTTGCAAAGTTAAGCTGCAGTTTGGAGCCACATCTGTTCTATAATATGTTGTAATGTGTTTGTATTGTGTATTTATTTGTGATGGTGTATTGTGAAGATAATTGTGGAGACTATTTTGTAGACATGTACAGAGTCATTCTCATCACCTTGTCTGCTCTGATGAAAAAAAAAATTACACTAGCATCAAAACATTTTTTTTTTATGTTTTAGCTTTACAAAATATACATTTAATTTATTCAATATTTTAAAGACATTTAATGTGTAGAATAAATTTGACAACATATATAAGGTTGTAAAATAATGCATAATTACACTGGCGCAGAGTTTAAAGTCTTTCAAATTCAGCAATGCTGTAATATTGTGTAATATAAAGTTTACATTTATTATTGTAATTATTATTATTTAAATGTAATTTATTCCTTTAATACAGAAATTTCAGCAGCTACAGTATCATAGTCTTCAGTGTCACATGATCCTTCAGGAACTATTCTAATATGATTTGGTGCTCAATTATATCATAATAAATGCCTTCATCGAAAAATGACTATATATAAAATAAATTAAAATACAAACCCCAAAACTTTTGCAGTGCACATTAACAAATTATTTATATAACTCATACCATTGACATAAAAGTGTTAAAAGTTGAAGAAATAGCCAATAAAATTGCTCTTTTGTATAATTATTGAGCACTTTTAGCTCTTTAGTGGTTTTGACCGCTGTTAAATATTCCCCTGGCAACTCAGGAGTACAGTATGTGACTCTGTTTAAGATTCATTTGACCTCTGTGATGAGGTGCACTTGTTCCTTTCCTCTTGAACATATTAATTAACACATTTTGTCCTGCATAGGTCTGTAGTACAAGTCCTGTTTAACATTTCAATTCAATATAATATGTCATTATTATACTCACTGTACAAGGTAAGTCCTCATTACCTGATGAGAAATGCCATCTTGTCTGCATCAAAAAACCTCTGTACCACGTCTCCACATTACTTATTTGACCTTTGCTAATAAGGTCAATATACACAATGACATTCACCAATAGTATGCCAATGTCGTATTTAGTGATTCTGATTTTGTTTTAGCTAGTGTGTAATATTGCAGTGTGAGCATAGACATGCAAAGTTACATAACTCACAGTTCAATGCAAATGGAGGTATTTTCTTTTACAGAATTTGCTTTTAAGGCCTACAATAAATGCTAACTACAGGAAACTACTGGGTTTGTGACATCACAGACCTTGACATTTACATAAATCCCACCCCCAGGCATGACAGGTAGCGATTCAGAACACACCACATCAGCTGACCAATCAGAGTCCATTAAGTATTTTTGAGTAAAGGGCTTCATAGAGCGAGAAAGTCAAAAGCGATGTAGAATAAAGGTAAAAAATAATAATAATGCAATAAAAAACAAAACAAAGCAGGAATACGTTACTGTGTACACCATAAACAAAATCAAGCCTTTGAAAATGGCTGATTGACCACCCGTTTAAAGCTTTTTGTAGAGGTGAAATGAAAGGCATGGGTTGTTAAAACCAGCTCCTGAGGTGAGGATTCAGCTGCTCTTGCATTTAAGTTCATTTGCATTTCCCTTATTTTACAAAGCCTTGAGGGAGAACTTTTGGTGAGCAGTTTTAGTTTTTTTTAGCTCATCGCAGCTGATCCTCAGCCTTGACTTTAGATATTAGATAACGACTTTAGATATTAGATAACTTTAGATATTAGATATCTTGACTTAGATAACGCTATGCTACAGATAGTGTTTCCTTAATGGCTGTTGATTCTTAAGTTGCTGCAGTGAATTTTGACTTCTGTCCTAACAGCTTATTGAAATGAGAAGATTGAAAGTTAAGCAGAAATGTGCATTTTAAATCTGTTTGACGGCTCAGCACACTTTTCTGCTGACAGAAATCTGCCAAACACTTTCCCGGCTAAATGTGCTTGAACGACCTTGTGTGAGACACGAACTGCCTGTTTTACGTTTGACCTGAGTGACAATGTGTTTATAGCATTAGTACTGTTTCTTGGCATGAAATGACATATCTTTTGTGCAGTGTGTATTATTTGTTTGAATGATTTTTTGCTTTTAAAAGAAAGAATGAACATTTCTGCTGAAAAAGGTAGTTTACCATGAAATGCCATGCTTACATTTTCTGAGAAATCTAGACTTGAAATTAACCAATATAATCAGATGTATGAACAAATAATTTGTCTTATGATTATATATGTCATGAACAAATAAAAACCTTAAATTTGTATGTTCAAAGAATATTTTTTTAAAGAATCTATTGAACAGTATTGAAGTACTGTAATTTGAACTTGCATCAGTTAAACTAACTTAAAATATCAATTTAAAGTTTGAATAAAATTGAACATGATTAACTTAAATCAAATAAACACAAAAGCTTATGTTGTCAATAAAATTTGTTGATTGTTCATATGACTACGTAGTAAATAGATACACATCATTTTGTAACTAATATTTTATAAAAACTAAACTTTTTAGTTCTTTAGAGTTTCAATGTGGTAGTAGATCTTTAGTGTTACTTTTGTTTAGATGTTGGTTAATATATAGTTAGTGCTGAAAATTGTCTTTCATAAAAACTGAATATAAGAACTGTAATAATAATAATAATAATAATAATAATAATAATAATAATAAAAATAGGGGCATAACGGTGGCGCAGTGAGTAGCACAATCGCCTCACAGCAAGAAGGTCGCTGGTTCAAGCCTCGGCTGGGTCAGTTGGCATTTCTGTGTGGAGTTTGCATGTTCTCCCTGTGTTGGCCTGGGTTTCCTCTGGGTGCTCCCGTTTCGCTCACAAGTCCAAAGACATGCGGTATAGGTGAATTAGGTAGGCTAAATTGTCTGTAGTGTATCTGTGGGAATGAGTGTGTATGGGAATGAGTGTGTGTGGATGTTTCCCAGTGATGGGTTGCAGCTGGAAGGGCATCCGCTGCATAAAACATATGCTGGATAAGTTGGCGGTTCATTCCGCTGTGGCAACCCCAGATTAATAAAGGGACTAAGCCAAAAAGAAAAATGAATGAATGAATGAATGAATGAATGAATAAAAATAGTAGACTATATCATTATTGTTGCAGTTTCAAGACCATATATAGTTCATATACTGTATACACAATGAAAATTTCTGAAATATTTGTAAGATATATATACATCTGATGTTGTCTCAGATCTCACAAATATTCCAGATATTTCCATCTGTCCCATGCAGACTTCCCTGTGGGTGTTCTGGAGCAGTGTTTATGCCGTCGGTCAGTGTTTTGGTGATGTGAGCAGACTGCGTGATACTTCAAACACCCCACTCATATTTCACTCACTCTATATTCTCTCTCTTCTACTTTTTTATACTGTTTTTTAAACCATTCTCCCCATATTGCAGTGACCTAACCTTGACTCATCCCTCCTCGACCACCTCCTGCGCTACTTTTATCATTCACTTCCCAGTTCTCTGGCATTTCCATCCAAAGTCTTTGTATTCCACAGGATTTTAAGGTAAAACTAATACAGCCAGATGTAGTGATGTCATACTGCAGCCCACACCTTTGTGACTCACAGACTGTACCATACGTGTGGTGCTTGCATTAAAGGGGAATACAGTATTACACACCTTTTCATTCATTCATTCATTCATACATTCATTCATTTTCTTTTCGGCTTAGTCCCTTTATTAATCTGGGGTCGCCACAGCGGAATGAACCGCCAACTTATCCAGCATATGTTTTACGCAGCGGATGCCCTTCCAGCCGCAACCCATCACTGGGAAAACACCTTATCATAAGATGCTAAATAAAAGTGCAACAGATGGATTGTAAGGAGCTAGGATATTTTTAATATAGAGCTGAGCAGTCTTTTGTGGTTCTCTGTAATGTCCATGACAACTTGACATTTCCATGACAATATAACTTGTCATAAATCTGTCATAAACATGATTGTCATGAGGCCATTATAATTGTGTTTTCAATTGTAAAAAAGCATCATTAATTTTGTCTTGACCTCAACTACAGTAGTACAAATTGAATTTGTCATTGAAATGCCATTAAATGTCATTTAACATTCATGACGCTGTTAGAAACTTATTTGACACTTTCACTGAGAATTTGTAATGACAAACTCAGTTTCTGCCACTGAAAACAGTGATCAGAAGAAATATTCACGACAGTTATAATGGACAGTTATAATGACAATCATGTCTATGACAGATTTATGACAAGTTATGTTGTCTTAGAAATGTCAAGATGAAAAAGACAAAGAAAGGATATGACGCATTTATGTCAAGTTGTCATAATGATGTATAAAGTAATTAAAGTTAAACTTATATTAAAGTATAATATAATCTTAAACAATGTCACCTTTGCATTTAAATTGACATAACTGACCAAATGACACTTATTGACAGTTGTCATAAGCAAACATAAAAAAGTTCTTTATATTTATAACATGTCATATTATGATTATAACGATGTCATGACAGACTTACGAACATACTTAGTACATCCAACTACAAAACATTTTTTTGTGCGCACGTGTTTGCAGTCACTGTGAATAAATAGTTGCTACTGTACTGCAGGGAAACAGAAAAAGTGACTTCTGCAGCTCTGCAACCGAAACTGAAACCATTTGGAGAGACTAAGACATGTTTATGATTCATGGTGATTATAAAAATTGGCTGTATTTTTACCATTATAGACTGGCTGTGTACACACACTCTGGACACACATCTGTTCAAACACCTTATTAAAGTGAATTTTGCATTATAGTTCCCCTTTAAAGATTGTGCCATTATCTGGCTGCCGGCATCAATAATGAACAAACATGGGGTTTAGCTGATAAAGCGGTGCATCATGGGATGTGAAGAATACTAAATGAACGGCAAGGACATTGGAAATCAGACTTCAGATCTTGTCGCCTGACCTGGCGGTGTCTTTACATTCCCTGTGGATGTACACTGCAGAATGATTTAGTGCGGTTGCTGGTTATTGTGGCCCGGGTCATAAAGGGCAATTGACTGTGGCTCCAACACATCCCACAATAAAACCACCCGCGCACATTTTTTTCCTTATTATACACAGCTATAAATGCTGGAGGAAACAGCCTGTAATTAAATGCTATAAAATAAGATTCAAATATTACATTATTATTATTATTGTCATTATTATTATTAATAATAATAATAATAATAATATTACTATTTCATGAAATAGTGTAATAGAATCTATATTTTTTAAATAATAATAATTATTATTATTATTAATAATATTTATTCATTTATTTTATTTTCATTTTTCTTTTTAGTCCCTTTATTAATCTGGGGTCGCCACAGCGAAATGAACCGCCAACTTATCCAGCATATGTTTTACGCATCGTTCACACTCACACACTACGGACAATTTAGCTTACCCAATTCACCTATAGTGCATGTCTTTGGACTTGTGGGGGAAACCGGAGCACCCGGAGGAAACCCACGCAAACACGGGGAGAACATGCAAACTCCACACAGAAACGCCAACTGACCCAGCCGGTGCTCGAACCAGCGACCTTCTTGCTGTGAGGCGATTGTGCTACCCACTGCGCCACCGTCCTCCCCTTATTATTAATAATAATATAATAATTATTATTATTTTTAAAATAGTATTTCATGAAAATATTAATAGTAATCATAATATTGGCATTATTAAATGTAATAGTAGTATAAAATACTGTATATGATTTCCTATAATTCATAAAAAACAGTAAAAAATGTTAACTAAAAATGTTTAAACGTAGTAATACTAGTAGTATTTCAAATAATTATTTTCTTATTAGTATTAATTTTAAGTGCTTTATTATTATTGAATGAATTTTATATATATGTAATGTTCTATTTAATCATGTCTACTGTACATCCCAGAATAAAACTTTTTTTTTCCATGTCATACACGACTATTCTTAATAAAGCACTGAACGCAGGCAAAAAAACCTCAGCTAGATAGATTACAGAACCCTTTAATGAAATGTGATAAAGGGCTTTTTACGATAATGACATTACACACTACGTTCACACAAAGGTGAGTTGTACGTTTTGAAAATAATTCCTTGCAATCAATAACCTGAGCTGATTAGGTGTGTGGAGTAAAATCGATGCGGTATGAAACGTGGAGAAGTGTGTCCGTCACCTGAGTCTCATCATATTAAATAACGCAATCCATTAAAAATGACGGAGATGATGAGCTAAAGAGGAGATTAGATTTTTTTTTGTGCCTAATATTAATTTGACATCATAGTCAGAGGGTGGGAGAGTAACTCACGCTGACGTGTCTTCTTTTTGCAGTAACCATCATTTTCCAGGTCCATTTGTCAAGCGAGGCACGGAGGACAGCTCGTGATTAATGGATGTTTTATATGAGCGAACACGTGTTTAGTTCCTTTCTCCCATTTGCCTTTTCGCACTCTCACTCTTCGCACTGGCATTTGACACAGACACCTGTGCCCGCTGTGAGTTATGTATTTTTACCCCTTTTCCCAATGACACCTAATACCCAGAGCTTCTTTTGATTTATGCCGTTGATTGTGGAGCTTGCGTCGCATTGGCTGACAGATGCCTGCATTCTGATTGAGGGATTACGGGACTTCATGTGCCCATGAAACAGTGTTAATTGATTTTCCTCGAAATGGAGATAAAAAAGGAAAAGCTTGGCTTCTGATGAGATACCACATGCTTTCCTATCTTTTCCAAAACAAGAGCGGAGAGGCGGCGAGCCACCCAGGAGACTCTTGTGTCTCTCAGTTTCATCGTCTGTGTTGCCGCTTGACTCTCTCAAGCTTTTAAGCGCTTGTTCGTCACACCCTTTGACATATGTGGCATAACCGCAGAGGAGATTATGGCAGCAATTATGAGAAACACAAAAAGGCCAGTGCAATTTGCAACCCGTATTATTTTATATGCAGATCTGCAATGCTTCTGAAAGCACAACTGGGTTTATAGTTCTAATGAAGAGACTGGCATGATGGTCGGCAAAGACTGAAAGTTTGTTATTTTAATAATATTTAACTTTTTTTGGAATGTTACGACAAAAAACCCAAATCAGAAAAAGTTGAGGCAGTATGGAAAACACCAATAAAAATAGAAAGAAAGACTTGTATTTCATTGCAGACAATATGAACACAAAATATTTCATATTTTGTCTGGTCAACTGTATTTCATTTGTAAATATACATCCTTTCCTGTCATTCAGACCTGGAACATATTCCAAACAAAGTTGGGACAGGAGCAATTTAGGGCTAGTAATCAAGTGAATTGGTTTAATAATGATGTGATTTGAAACAGGTGATGTCATCAGGTGATTGTAATTATGATTTGCACAAAGGTAGCATGCAAGAAAGGTCTAGTCCTTTAGGAGCAAAGATCCTCAGTTTGCCAACAAATACGTGAGAAAATTATTGAAATGTTTGAAAAAACAATGTTTCTCAAAGAAAGATAGGAGGACATTTGGCTATTTCACCTTTAACAGTGCATGCCATAATTAAAAGAATCAAGGAATTAAAGGACAAGGGTGCAAGCCTAAGCTGAACAACCGTGATCTCTGATTCCCAGGCATCAAAAATCACTGCATTGCACTGCACTTCATCAAAAATCATCATTCATTTATAACCGATATCACCACATGAGCTCAAGACTACTTTGGCAAACCTTTGTCAAGTACCACTTTACATAGTTACATCCACAAATGCCAGTTAAAACTGTACTGTGCCTAAAGGAAGCCCTATGTTAACAGTGTGTTCAGAAGCACCTGGCATCTGGGATGGACCATCACACAGTGGAAGCGTGTACTGTGGTCAGATGAATCAGTATTTCAGTCCCTAAACATCTTTTAAGTGTTGTGAAAAGGAATGGCAACATTACAAAGGGATAAATGCTTTACTGTTTTTGAAATGTGTTGCAAAAATAAAAAATGGAATGTGTTTATTTTGAAAAAAAAAAAAATATATATATATATATATATAAATCATGAGGAACACATTAAATAATGTTTGTTGTATTGTCTGCAATGAAAAACAAGTGAAAGTAAGTATAGAAATCACAATTTTTTTAAATTTGTGTTTTCAGTACTGTCCCAAGTTTATCTGATTTGGGGTTGAAAGTATAATTTTGGTATTTTAGCAAACAAAAACAATATGCAATAAAAAAAAAAAAACATTAATTGATGGTTTGATTAATTCTAGTGAATGTGTTTGTCTTAAATGGTTCTCCCTCATATGTGAACCATCTACTGAGGTGAATTGGTTTAAAAAAAGCATTCCACTCATGTGTAACCTAGGAAAGGTCATTTCATTCTTGCAAATAAGTTTGATCCAAAGAATCTTCTCTTTTTCTCCTTTCTAATATTAGAAAGTTTAAATCATTTCAGTGAATCTGTCCATTCTAAATGATTTTCATAAGCAGAGTTGGAATGGATCTATTCATTCATGTGAATCAGTTCTGTTTCTCATATGTAACAATGAAAAGTTTTGTTAAATGGATTGAGTCATTCTAAATGGTTGCTTCTTTTAAATGTAGCTTTGTCAAGTTTGATTGATTCTACTAAGAAATTACTTTTAAATATTCAGTCATATAATCAGTTTAATTGTTCATATGTAGCGTTGGCAATGTTTGATTTATTCTACTGTAGTAAACTGGTTTGCCCCAAAGGATCCTCTGACTCACTCTTGCATATGTAGCATTACTGTAGGTGCTGTTTACATGAATGCATTTTTGTTTTAATATGCATATGTTTTGTTACAGTTATGCCTGGTTTCCACATTACACTGGCATCTTTGACTCGCGAAAATTGAGCACTTTGAACGTTAGAAACCCTGTTGTAGAATGGAATCACTGGTGTTCTGTTATAAGGGACTGAAATGCAAGCTTTTGAAAACATGCATCCACAAACACTCTCTGATCGGTCTTCTGGATCTGGATCTATCCCTCCCTGATTCATCAATCCCCTCTCATATGACCATTATGCAAAAGGTAGATGGCAAGTATGGATGCTGATAAAATGGGCAGAACAGCTCTAAGTGGTGGGACTTGAGCTACAAGTAGGTTGTACAAACCTTATGGAGTATTAATTGATTTATTTACCAGATTGTTAGTTAATCATTTACAAGTCAATATTGCCTATATGGATAGCATTTTTTTTATTTAATTTGATTTATTTATTTTTTTTTAACTGCAGTGTTAAATGCGATGCAGTCAAAAAAATAGGTGCACCTAACTTTTGTTCCCCAGCGGGAGGGGAACTACAATGCTATGTGGAAACTTTCACTATGGGGATTTCGTCAGAAAGCCAATCATCTGAAGAGTAATAAAACGGGCCAATAAAATGCCAATGAGTTGGCAGTGTCAGCGCACACAGCTGGCAGCAATCACAATCAGTTCGTGTATAAGATGCCAGCCCTGCTCTGAAACCATACCTTTTTCACTTTCAGAAGCCTCACGCACTGAAAGAGTCAATCTTGATATTCCTCCGACTTCAATCGAGAGAGAGAAAGAGAAAGCTACCGGCTACAGCAGGCTGTTTCTCCCGGTCCCAGAGCGAGCTACAACCCGAGCGGGTCCATTCTCCCGTCCCTGGGCATTTCTCTGGTCTGGTTCTGCAAGAGCGGTTTGTAAAGTAAAGCAAGTTCCCTAAAAGAGCAAGTGCATTTCTGGATGCGGTGGTTTCCAGTCCCCGGATGATGGGCACGAGCACTGCGTGGCATGTCTGGGGGTCCAGCATATGAATGCGGTGCTCGCAGGCAGTGCATGTCATCACTGTGATGCCATGTCTGTTGCGCAGCTAAGATCGCGGCTCGCTATTACAAAAGAGCGAACCACCCCTGTTGTCCCCCGCAAGCTGGTTGGCACTCGGGCAGATCTGAGGGTTACAGTGGGGGTCAATCCGCTGCCATCGGGCTCGCGGACCCCTCACTTCGGCTTGCGGGCATCCGCATACTCAATTATCTCGACGACTGGCTGATTCTAGCTCACTCACGAGATCAATTGGTTATGCACAGGGACAGGGTGCAGCCCCACCCTGGCAAATCCCCTTGAGAGAAGACCTTCTCTCTCAAGAACGGGGTACCATCTGGCACCCGCGCCCAGATCTCTGGAATCTCCACATGTGGTCCATAGACGGAGCATGGAAGACTTAGGTGACCTATCAGCTGCGGTGGTTAATACCATCACTCAGGCTAGAGCACCCTCCACGAGGCATGCCTACGCCCTGAACTGGAGTCTATTCACTGAGTGGTGCGCTTCTCTCCGAGAAGACCCCCGAACTTGTCAGACAGCGTTGTGCTTTCTTTACTTCAGGATAGATTGGAGCAGAGGCTGTCGCCCTCCACACTGAAGGTTTATGTCGCCGCCATCTCCGCTCATCATGACGCGGTGGATGGCGGCGCCGTGAGAAGGCATAACCTCGTCATACGGTTCCTCAGAGGTGTGAGGCGATTAAATCCACCCTGCCCCCCTCTTATGCTCTCTTGGGATCTCTCCGTAGTGCTGTTCGAACTGCTCAACTCAGTATCCCTGAGATTTCTGTCCCTGAAGACAAGTCTGCTGGTCGCGTTGGCATCGATCAAGAGGGTCGGGGACTTGGAGGCATTTTCGGTCAGTGATTTGTGCCTGGAATTTGGGCCGGAATTCTCTCACGTGATCCTGAGACCCCGGCCTGGATATGTGCCCAAGGTTCCTACCACACCTTTTAAAGACCAAGTGGTGAACCTGCAAGCGCTGCCTTCGGAGGAGACAGACCCAGCCCTTTCATTGCTGTGGCCTGTTCGTGCTCTGCATATTTATGTGGATCGCACTCAGAGCTTTAGATCCTCTGAGCAGCTCTTTGTCTGTTACGGGGGTCGGCAGAAGGGAAGTGCCAAGGGCGAGTCATGTCCCCGAGGAGTGAGAGGGCACTCCACTAGGAGCATCGCTTCTTCTTGGGCGTTTGCATGCGGCACCTCTCTAACAGATATCTGTAGAGCTGCGGGCTGGGAGACACCCAATACATTTGCGAGATTTTATCATCTTCGAGTGGAGCCAATTTCCTCACGTGTACTGATTGTGATTGCTGTCAGCATTTTTAAGATTATATTTTAGCTGTTTTAACTTGTTTTAGTTTTGCCCATTAAAATAAATTCTCAATCACAGTGTTCTTTAGTGACCACATTTTGTTATGTTTTGTTGTGGTAAGCTTTAGCATTTTTTAATTTGAATTAAAAATGTTGGACAATATGCATGTATGTGATCCTGATTTAATTCATACAATAATTTTGTTTGAATTAAGTTTAAAGTATTTGGCTCATTTTGGCTTAATTCTTAAATTAGGAGTAATTCTCATATTTAATAACTCTAGGTTTAAGACCTTTTCCCACAAAATAAGAAAAGCTAACTTTTTAAAATGCAATTAACAAGCAATTGTAAGACAATTAAACTAAAAACACTGCTTGGAATAAGTGTTATAATATTTTTTAAGAGATTTTTTTATTATTTCGTTATTTTATTTTTATTATTTCAAAAAATCTTTGTTATCTTACAGTACTGGCTGATAATTTGACTTGTTTCTAGTCTGTATCTTCTTAAATCATTCATTTATTTCTCACATTTAGGTGAGTTCTTTTTTGTAGTGTTCTTAGTATTTACTGCGCTACTGAACAGTTCAGTTCCTGGACTTCACCATTTGCGTTTACCATTAAGCCATGAGCTCTGATCACCACCATTCTCTGTGGACAATCTCATTATCCTGCCGTGCTGCTATCAGAAAACAGCAAACTCGAGAACACAATAAAAGATTTATACAAGAGCCCGCATCTCATGCACTAATGGCGGAAGACGGGGCTGCCCAGTGGAGCTGTTTGGTGAAAAGCAAAACTACAAATGCATTTGAAACCCCGCTGCAAAGTGAGAGCCTCTATCAGCTCAAGAGCAAGTGGATACGGCCTGCAAAGCTTTCTGTTACATGCTGGTGCTCTACTTCAGACCAATTAAACCTTGCTTCAAGTGAGTGCATGAACAGTGCTTAGATTTATGCATGGGTAACCAGCATGACTCCATGAGGAGGCATTCCCAACATGGCATCCACTGCTCGTATACATGATTCATGGATTTCATTCAGCATCTGTCTACCTTGCACGAGCCAAACTCCCCAGAGAATCCATGTTTTAGATGATAAATCACTTCCTCAAAAGACATGCTAACTTCTCATTCAGTTGGATGGTCTTGCTACAGTAGGTCTGTTTATTAGTCAACTATGCGTGGCTGTATAGCACAGAAGTGCTCGAGTGAACGAAACTGCTGAGTATTTAGAGTTCGAGAGCATGTCTAATAATATGCAATATTACCATCATAGCTCATGGATGATTGATTTAGTTATTAAATATATAAAGAGCTCCTGCAGTCCTAATAAGAAAAAATTTTGTGCAATCAGCTTGAATCAGAATCTGCTGCATATGTTGTACCACTAGAAAATGTCTCCAAAATATGATATATCTATCCATCCATACATCCATACATCTACAACAACGAAGCCAGTGCAACTAAGTTCTACAGATGGTTGCACCAACACCTACATATAAATATTAATAATATTTAAAGTACTGTCTCTTTTGTCTTATGCACATATGACAGTAGCCTGAGTTAAGAGTGAGCTAACTATGGTTTCTATGAAATTATTCTAAATACAGTACATACTGTAAACAAATGCATAACTAATTACATATTACTTTAATGGCAATTGATAAATGATAAAAGCCAATAATTTCATCCAAAATATTTTAATTGGTGTTCTAAAGATGAACAAAGGTCTCAGAGGATAGGACCGACATCCAATCCAGTAAGTAATTATTAACAAAATGTTCCCTTTTGGGTGAAATAACCCTTTTATATAATAATGACAAAATAAATGTTTATATACATATCCCACATTTTTTATTATGGGTTATGTATTTTAATTTTCAGAATCATGACAATTTATATTCTGGAGTCATCATTGCCACGTTTAAGTCTATCCAGGTTTACCGCCTCAAAATCCATATCAAATTAACCAACAGTAGATTTTTCAACATAAAACCTATAAATAAAAAAATAGTATACATTTTAATTTTAGCTCATTGCTAGCTCAGTCTGATGAACTGTATCTAATACTGACTCGAGTGTATCTTTACAGCCTTAAAAAATAGTGCTCTGATCCAATTGTACTTCGATCCATTGTTGATCTTTCAGTAGCACCTGGATGTAATGGTGTGAGATAAATCACTTCCAAGTTCATCATAGGCTTTTATATTGGCAGTATGAGGTGCCCGTACAAGAAATACAACAATGACAGTCTTATTAAGAGACCCCAGTCTTCTGGCGTTGAGCCCATCTTTCTCTTTGAGAAGCATAAAACTGATATTAAAGGAGCTTTGGTTCCTCCGAGAAGGCAAAAAAAGGTGGAAAGGAAGGAAAACGCATATTAATCAGTAACCGTTTCTGTATCTCCCTCCCCTGCTGCGGTCCATACATAATTCATATGGTCATTACATGAACTGTACAGTGTCCTCCTCCCTTGATGCACTGATTAGGCCCCGTGTCAGCCCATGTCCCTGAGTTAGAAGCACTACATGCCCCCCTGTCTGGCCCGGTCATAGCTGCACAGCCTGTGGATGAGAATGTAGATTGCGCTGGAAAAGCTATGAAATATGGATGGACCTGTTATTTATTCACATGAGATCCAACGTACAGCATATAGATGAAAGCTTTTTTTTTTACCGACATTTACCATCCTGTTGTTGTCATATTGACTCACATTTCATTTCCAAACAGCCTGAAACTCTATTTAAACATTTCTTTCTATTAAAGTTACATTTTACAAATATTTCAGAAATGTTGTACATTTGACAAAAATCAGCACTTGTTAAAAAAAAACATATTAAAAATTATTTAAGGACAATTCACTGTTTATTATGGAGGTTTATCTTCTCAGACTTTTGGTTTTAGTGCACAAAAAATATTTAGCATTTATAATAAGTATAATACAATTTATAATAAGAAATGCTTCTAGAGCACCAAATCATCATATGATCTCTCATTTCTGAAGAATTGTGTACTGTGAACTATAGAAACTATTATTATATTATATTATATTATATTATATTATATTATATTATATTATA